>APFE031612278.1:33337-70500 GCA_000404065.3 Pinus taeda
GACTGACTTGTTTCCTGACTTTGGAAGACTCGTAATGAAATCCATAGAAACCTCCATCCAGATTGAGGCCGGGATGGGCAATGGGTGTAATGTGCTTGGGGATTTGACTATTTCTCCTTTGTGGCGCTGATAGATGTTGCATTCATCTACAAAAGTAAGAATGTCCCTTTTCATGCATGTCCAAGAAAAGATCTTCGAGTTTGAGCATACGTCTTCTGAAAGCATGAATGTCCTGCAGTGGGAGATGAGTGCAACTCTGCCAAAATGCGGCTTTTGAGGGTGGATGTTGGTGATATTACGACTCTGTCCTTGTAGTGAAGAATCTCATCCTGCCACGAGTAGCCCGTTGTGGAATTTGGATCCACCTGCAATTGATTAATGAGTTGGGAGAGCCAAGGATGTGAAAACCATTCTTTGTGGGCCTTTTCAATCCATTCTGGAATGGGAAGGGAAATTGCGAGCAAGGTACTTTCCTCCTCAAATTGGCGAGATAATGCATCTGCTACAATATTTTCATGCCCTTTCTTGTAAATTATCTCATAATCATATCCCAACATTTTGGCGAGCCATTTATTTTTTTGTGGTGAGGATAGAAATTGCTCCAAAAAATATTTAAGGCTTTGATGGTCGGTGTGGATTCGGAAATGTCGCCCCAATAAGTATGGTCGCCAGGTATCTACTGCATGTAAGATGGCCATCATCTCCTTCTCATAGGTAGATTGTCCCAGATTCTTCCCACTTATTTGTTGACTCGTGAAGGCCAAGGGTCAACCTTCATGCATTAAGACTGCCCCAATACCTGTACCTGAAGCATCAAATTCAATCACAAAAGATTTGGTGAAGTCGGGTATTGCTAAGATTGGAGTGGAACACAAGGCATGTTTGAGAGCTATAAAGGCCTATTGTGCTTCATAATTCCAAAGGAATGAATTTTTCTTGAGGATTTGAGTGAGGGGCCTAGCAATGCGACCATAATTGCGAACAAATTTGCAATATTAGCCTGTGAGACCCAAAAATCTTCTCAGGATCTTCAATGTCTTAGGCTGAGGCAAATCCAACATTGCCTAGATCTTTTTGGGGTCCACCCTGACACCTTCACGCCCCACAATGTGGCCCAAATACTCAACTTCTTCCATGCCAAAAGAACACTTGGACATCTTGACAAATAATTTATGCTTGCGGAGCAGTTGCAAGAGCAGATCTACATGTTGAAGATGTGTGGCCTAGGCCCCTGGGACCAAAGTAATGCTATGATCACGTTCCCCTCTCGAGGGTGGAAGCTCATGAGGCTTGTCAAAGACTGGAAGATGGTTGTTTAAGATCTGTTGTATCTCTGGATGAATATGAACGGGATTGGGTTCACAAGCCTAAATGGCATTAAATTGAGCTATGACTCCATGGTGACCCTTCTTTAACAATTTTTCCATCTGATGTGAGCTGATGATAGAGGGATCTCCCGCATGGAGTCCGCGGAGGGTATGTGTGTGGTTGTTCTTCTTAAAGCTCATATATAACTCCTGGAAATCCATTGTGATTGGGCCAAGTGTGTGAAGCCATTCAGCACCGAGGACAATGTCGCACCCTCCCATGTGTATGGAAAACATGTGGGTCTTTAATTGATAATCCCCCATTTAAATTTTGACATTTTCACAGCGGCCTTCACATTTCATTGTTCCCCCATCAACAATTTGGACCTAGAAGTTAGAAACTACTCAAACAAAACAATGCACTGCTTCCGCGACTCTTTGATGGATAAAATTATGTGCACTTTCACTATCAATCAAGACTACTACTGGTTGATGCTTAATAAAACCTTTGATTTTGAGAGTTTGAGGCGAAGAAATCCCTGCCAAAGCATACAGTGAGATAACTGGTTCTTCAGGTACATTGTCCTGTTGGTTGTCCTCTTCTTCCTCCTTTGGTTGCTCAAGTGGTGGGGCTTCCTTTGATGCACTGTGATCAGTAACATCGATTTGAAAAAAATTAGGCTCCTTGCATTTATGCCCGAGGGAGTATTTCTCATCATAGTAGTAACACAATCCTTTCTTTCTTCTTTCCACCATTTCTGCTGGTGACACCTTTTGAACCTTAAGTGTCTGGGTAGTGCTTTGAGCCTGTGGGGGGCGACCCTTGGCGATGAAATTTTGGTGATTGGACTAGGCCGCCAATGCACGTTCAACTTCACGAGCTATCCTGCAAGCAAGCAGCCATGAGCTAGGGTGGTGCAGTCATACATGGGCTTGTATGGCTTCTTTGAGACCACTGACAAAACATTCTGTGTAGAACTCATCTTGTAGACCTACAGTGCGGAAAGCTAAGGCTTCAAAGGCTGCAATATATTCATTCACTGTTCCTGTCTATCTGAGCTTAGTGAGACGACCCAAAAAGTTAGATTCATGGTCAAAGCGATCCATAAGAGATTTTTTGAATGTATCCCATGTTAAGGGCCTTCCATAGCAATGTTGATTCCATTGCCACCATTGCCATCTTTCATTGTCCAAGTACATGATACCCACACTAAGCTGAGTTGCATTATCCAGGATGTAATTCAGTGTGAAATATTGCTCCATTTGTGCTATCCATGTGGTCGGGTGAGAGCCATCAAATTTGTACATGTCCAACTTGGGTGGTCGCAGATGGGATTGTTGGGGAGTGCCAAAGAGGTGAAGAGACTAGCTAGACTCACCCTCACTGTTTTCATTGCCAATATATGCCTCCTCGCGTGCCTCCACCTTGCCCTTAGGGAGTGCTGCAGTTATTTCCTTCAGTTGCGATTGGATGTCTTTCAAGGATGATTCAAGGTTGTCCATCCTCTCATTCGCCAAAGCTTGAGCTCTAGTTTGTACTATGCACCGAGCATATTTACCTAAAATTTGGGACCGCTCGAATTTTTTTGACACTAAAAATTGAACGGTACCACCTTGCTCAGCTCGTCGCCCTGATTTTTTAACTCCTAATGGAGTTTTACTCCTTGCTTAGGAATACTGCAATAGCCGAATCCTAAAAATTTCAATGCTGCCAAAAGTCCTGCAAAAATCATGCCCAGGTATAGGGACCCACACAACTACTCAGATCTGGATGGCGGATCTGATGGATCTGAGAGATCTGAATGGCTGATCAGATAGATCTGAATGGTGGAATTGATTGCTGCTGCGGATCTGATGGATCTAATAGATCTGAATGGTTCTTCTAATAAATCTGAATGGTGGAACTGATTGCTAATGCTGTTGCAAAACCCCAATTGCGAGATCTGATCTAGCAAAGATTATGCATGATCCATAGATAGAGAAGGGAACTATGGTCTCTAGGAGTGTCAGGTGCTACAGATCGCAATATACATAAGGGTCTGACAGTAGTACTAGGCCCAATTTTTTAGGGCACTGACCAAGGAGGATCAACCATACACTTAGTCGTACAACACAACTACCCTATCGTATGGGCCGACAGTTTATCTATGGCGAGGTTTCAAGGGATCTAGGGGGCTTTCAATATACCCAGAGGGTACTTGGAAGACAGTCTGTGCGTGGTTCTATCTAATGTGATACTACTCGAAGGGGTACCCACAGGGGTTACAAGGGAATCCAACAAGCGTGACCACCTCTTGTATTTCCTGCGTGCATGCCTCCTCAAATCTGCAGGTTTATGCGCTCAATGACAGATCTCGTGGGTTAAATATGGCAGAACACGTCTCTAGCCAAAAAAAAATTGCTAAAAAATGGAGATCCCACTGGCCTTGGAAAGCGCTTTGATACCACTTGCTATGCTCTTAACCTGCAAGACGATACCAGAATACCAAATATGCGAAGAAATATACCCAGAACATAGAACAGTGAGAAATGACAGCAAGTATTTTATTATTCAGAACGCAATGTTCACTTGCCTCTTCGAGGGGGCAACCTCCAATAGAGCAGAGCTCGATTACAAAATAAGACACCCTGCTCCTCGAGGGGAGTCTCTATCCTTTATATAGGATTCATACATGCAATACCATGGGGCAATACCATGGTTCTTATTAATACCATGTATCTAATACCATGGCCCATTTGCAACTAATTGTGGCCCCTTCATTAAATGTGGGTTAACCACTTACAATTATTAATATGGGCTTTATTGACTCTTTACTTAACTATAACTATGACTCGATCCTATTACATAAATAAGGGGGTTAGGGTGGGACCCTAACAATCAATCACACATAACACAAAAGAATTTTCCCGAGAAAGCACTTCCCTAAAACCCCATCTCTGTATTATCATACAAGTGGAAATATAGTCCGGATTACACAAAGCCTTAGCTCAGAAGCTATCCAACTCTCAATACAATCCCTTTGCTACTCATAGATAGTCAAAGGCTTTTCACAAACCTTCTCCTCTGCCATCCAAGCCTCCTGTTTCCTTGTGCAGTTTCCTTGGGGTCCAGTGCTGCCACCTGTGCGAATTGGCCTCTTCACACACTCACTAACCTCTGACCTAACTGCACAAACTTGAAGGAGATAAATCCTCATCATGGATGAGCTTCCTTTATAGGAAAAATATTCATCCAGCTGATAGTACATTGTTCCTTCTCTGATCTCAATTGGGTCTCTGTCTGAACTACCATGCATCAGTTATCCATGAGAGAATACTCAGTTATCTGAAAATAACAATTGTCACATGCATGCAAGCATCAAAAAATTATATACCATTAATTTAACAACTTGTTAAATTAATCTAACTGAACTTGACTAAGTTAAACTAAGTCAATTGATCCTCTCAATATAGAACTCATCCTTAATTCCTCAATTAGTGGAGCAAATCAAGGGCACATTCCCCAATTAGTGGAGAAATTATTGCATGTTCTCACAAAGACTTCAAGTTTGATTTTCCTTAACTAATTAACTCATGAAGAATTAATTAATTAATATTCAAACTGCTGGTAAGACCAAATTTGAATATTACTTCCTATTTTACACTAGGGACTGTCTAAAAATAGGAATCCAACTTGAACTGCTAAAAATAGAACTTCTATTTTTAGCACTTCAATTTTTCATTCCCTGTTGCCCAATCTAGCACTGATGCCCAAACTTCTATTTTTAGCACTTCTATTTTTAGCAATTTCTTGTTGCCAATTTTTGACAGTTTACTTTCTTACTCTTGATCAGCTATGTGTGCTCCTTGAAAATGCAATGGTGGTCCTTCCATTGCATGCTTAACTTTAACTTCCAGGACTTGAATGTTCAAGGGATCATTATCATCCTCTTCCTTTTTTACTACATTGTACCACTCTAAAAACGCTTGTACCCATTGTAGGTGTTTATGTGTGGAACAAAGTGGTCCATATCTACTCATTGTTGGTTTTTCATTCGTAAATATCTTCTGTTGCAACACATTTAGAGCTTCATCAAGCGATGGCTCTTCTACTTCAAAACTAAATTATCCCTAAAATTTTGTGCCATTTCATCCCAATCCCACTTTCCTCTGTACACCTCCAATTCAACATACCAGTTTGTTGGAATGACATCTAAGTTATGTATGAATCAGTGTACCCATTCTTTCTGTGGTTCCCATACCCCGGTCCATGTTGCAACACACCTCTTTATGTGAGTCCTAGGGAATTCCATACCTGAGTATTTCTCCTCAGGGACCCCAAAGATAATCTCGAACCTAACTTTCAATATATCTTTACACTATCGCCATCCCTGCGACTTTCTCCTTCTATGCAACCCACCATCTGACTGGTGTAGTTTACAACACAACATCCAATGCAGGAATCCTCTAACAGTATGGTATATACTCCTTGTACTCTTGATTAAAAATACCTACTTTCGATAACCCATCGAAGCGAGGTGGATTATGCACCTCAATCCAAATCCAACACACCATCCTTGTAACATGTGCACATCTCCTGGTGCTCACTTCATGTGGTTGTTTCTGCTAATTCTTGAAGGCTTCTTCTGAGTTGAAGGAGAAGGATCAGATGTTGAACCAACTCAGCACTCCATCAGTTGTTGGATTTACATAGTCATTTGGTCAAGTTGTGAAATTATAAATATTATCTAGTTCCTCCTAACTAAGCTCATCTTTCACAAGATCAATGTATTGATCCCCTTCACGTAGATCCAGTGGTGTAATTACTCCGATATCCTTGCCTTTGAAGATCATCTGACTTTTCTATAGATTAATAATTACTTGATTATCAAAGGCCCATTTAATCCACAAAAGAGTCGGATATGGATTTACATCATCCATGATTTTAATCACCTTGAAATCGATAATGCTTGACACCCCATCAATGTCCATAGGTACTCCTAACAATTGTTCGATCGGAAAAATCCGATGTTGGTTGGTCAATCTGAGTTGAATTGGAGACCAAGTTAGCCTGAGTTTCCCCATATTTTCCCATCTACTTTTCGATAGAATATTTACATCCAATCCAAAGTCCTTAATAATGTTATCCATCTCATACTCTATGATTATTGCATCGAACTATAATTATTTACTAGTCCTTTTCCTTTGAGTGACTTGATTCCCAACCCTTGGCAAAGCTCATGCAGTAATCTCCTCAGTTCCTCTAGAACATTGTTCTACCATCCTATAAGCTTATCCAAGGCATGCAGATCTTTTACTAACTCTAAAAAACTTTGCAATAGACTCTAAATTGGATCTACTGCGGTCCTTTGTTCCCTACCTATAGTGGCATCAAATATCTTTCACAACTATTTCCTATTGGGTCTCCTTATACATAGTCATTTATCTAGTAGGTTCAAACTTTGAAGGTGGTTCAAGAGCTCTCCTAACCCATTAGGGCTACAATGTCTGAGGTCGCACAGTGTCAGCTCTTGTTCTAACACCTCCTCATGTTACTACACCTACCCATTGTTGAGTCTTGTGTGGCTTGACGAATATCATTTGTACACTGGGCCCCTTCTTCTCCTGCCACTTCGAAATGAGATGGGGGGAATTATTCATCAGATGATCTAAGGATTTGCAATAAATATAAGTGCAATAGGGATTGGTGCAATCCCGAGCCAAGTTTCCTTACTTCCCACAATTTCAAAAAATTATGGTGGTTTCTCCTCGACCAAATCCTCCTAGTCCTCTAGGCCCTCTAGCCACTTTACCTCACCCATGGCCTTGTTAATTATACTTTCCACCCTGATTATACCTAGACTAGTTAAATCCATTTGTCACGACTTTCATCCCTTCAGGTCCATGCACTCAAAATGAGTCAAACATGTGTTCGCGCATAAACTCTAATGCACGGTAGTGGTGGATATTATGCCCCACTTATTTACAAAATTTTCAGAAAAGAGTATGGGTTGTGGCCTCATACTTTTGCATCATCAGAAAACGAGACGGTATATGGCCCCATACCCTGCAAATATCGCACCACATTCCTCCACCTTGAATAAGAGGATTCATTGCGCCAATCGCCATATAGTCAGTTAGCAATTTACATTCGTTTCTATGGTGACCCTATGTTCTACTGGTGGTACACCATAATCCATTTTTATTTCCCCTATTCAAGTATTGGTATTGGTATTTGGAAGTCAAAACATCAAACTAGGACTGCACCTCTACTGTACCATTATTCTCCCCTCCACCTGCTAGTGAGGCTTCTAGCTTTAGTGCCAACTCAAGAGCTTCTGATTGTGTACCAATCCTTTGTTACAGAAATCGTATTATGATATGCAGGAGTAATCTTGCAATAAAACATTCCTTGTGTTGTGCATCTGAAATTTCTAACATCATCCTATCCTTGAATACCTTTAACCATTGGTCAAAGTCCCATACCAATTCTCTTGGACTCTGCTTGGCCCCTTTGAGTTTCATAATATATTAAGACTCTGACTTGGGCCTCTGAAACTCTTTGATCAATGCCTACTTAATCTCCACCAGTGTCTTGTTATGTCCAACTAGAGTCACACTTTTGAACTTCGTGTATCATGTTAGTGCATGGTCCCTAAACATGGCTTCTAATTGTGTGATATTCCTAGCCTTATCTTGGACTTGCTTAGTTGTTCAGATGACCTCACATGCAAATAAATGTTGTTTCATGTCCTTAGTCTTAGCTCTAGGAAACATGGGCATTCACAAATCTACACCCATCATGGTAGTCTACATGGTACTTCTTGACGAACTACTTCCCCTTGCGCTTGTTGTATTGCTAGAAAACTGCGGGCCTAATTGCACATCATCTTGAGTTTGAGTACCTTGGGTCGTCCCTTCTATAATCAGACCGTTCCACTACTATTATTATGTCCTCGTCCTGGACTACAATTACCCTATATGCTAGATGAATTGATGCATTGAGTGCTTACCTCTTGGTACATGGATGCATGAAGGGTGGTGGATTCAACTCCAACAATGGTTTGATTCTGTTGTTTCAATTCTCATTCTTCCATACTTTGTGGAATCAGTTGTTCCCTCTCTTCTTCCTCTGTTCGTGGCATGCCAAGCTGCTTCCCTTCATAGCTCTGGTCATTAGCACTACTCCATGTCCTACGATGGCCTCCCTTAATCCCTCCCTCTGGGATCCCTCTTTTGGTAGGCATTGATTCTGACCGACCCCTCCCTTGTCACCCTGCCGATACCTCCTCCCACTCCTAAAATTTCCATCCTCATAAATATCTTGCTCCATCCTTTCCTCTTTCCTTTTTATGCAGAATTATGGGCCCACTGTCAACCTCCAGCGCAATATTTCTTCCTCTTTCACTTTCTTGTCCCTTATAACATCTCCCGTGTCTCCCCCATTTTCCTATCTACATGGGAAACTTAGTTTCTCATGGTGTCAGACTTCAGAGAAAAAACACCATGGTCATACAACATCATATTTATCAACAATGGTATTGACCTTATAAATATGCCTCTTGGTCCCTTCACTAGGAATTTCTACTTTGTTATAGTATAGGACATCGTTGCCTCCACTGTAAACTCCAAACTCCACAATATATCCTTCAAGAACACTTTCAAATAAAAACTTGACAAAATAGGAAGTTTTGTTGCTTACCACTTGAAGCTGGTGTACTTCCTCTAGCATCCACTTCCTTAGCATGTCATGCTGATACGTCTGGTTATTGCCCTTCAGTCGTTGAACCCGCTCCTTCAATATATTAGGGAGCTCCCCAAAGAGAACTTCATGGAAGTTAGTAAAAAAATACTTTTGTAGCCATTTTTTTGAGTTATGGTTCTTGTCTCCTATCTCTTTCACAACAAACTCGCGCAACATCCATCTATACTACTGTGTAATTTCCCCCCTCATTGGGTTCCATAGTTTCCACATTCCTATAAGAATTTCTCGTCACACAAACATCCCAGTCCCAATAATGGAACCATATGTTGGCGTGCAAGATTTTAATGGACACAGGATTTGTGATGCAGTTTCCAGCAAAGACCCACTCAGCATTGGCCCTTTTGGCAACACCCACAAAATGAGTGAAATCTCACCTAAAATGCTAATGGGTGATTATCAGAACCAGGTTTCCATAGTCTAATAGGACTATCTTATGGATCATGACACACTACTTCTAGCTAACACATGCTTCACCATCCAACTGTCACCTCGTAATATGCTACACCTATTTACCCATCAACCAACACAAGTCCAAACAAACATGTGTGACATACGACCTCAGGAACAAAATCTATTATTAAATACAAAATCGACTCCAAACCCTAACAAATACACTAGTGACAAGCAACATTTATTATCATTTTGACCCATTGTCAGTCTCACGACCCTTCACACTCTTTCAAAAAGTTTCAACACAAAAAAAATCACGAGCCCTAAGTAGAAAATATCATCTCCATATACAACAATCCCATACTATGTTATTATCATAAACATTTGGATTATTAACCAATTACTACAAATATCCAAACTTTACTAAAGTATTTTAGGAGCTAAGGCATCAAACATCATATACTATTCACACAGATACACAACATGAAATTAGAGAAACTCCTTCATTCACTGGTTTATATTCATATTAGAAAAAGAAACATTGTATCAAGGGTTACATACTTTAAGTCAATAGGCTCATCAACCTACCATAATGGAATTATGCAACACCAGTAAGCAGACTATAAGCATGAACACCAAACTCATGTAACATGAACTAAAGTTATTACAATCAAGTTGTGTAGCAATGCCAGACTTAACCACATAGCCATGGGATACATTCAAAAGACAGACTTTATGACTCATATTTTCTTGTGCTCAACCATCCAACAAAAGTCACTCAGCATTCCAGTGTCATTAGTTGTTGCAAATGCTTCTTCCAACACCTGATTTTCCTTAGTGAGCCTTATTATTATTGCATGGAACCCTCTCCAATCGTCTTAGCATCCTATCTAACTAATCTAGTTGTCCTGAGAAACCATTAGGATATTTTCCACGTCCTCATGAGTTGTCCCATGCATATTAATGGCTATCTAAAATATCTTTCCCCTCGTTCACCTCCACTCAGCCCCATCTTCTCTTTCCTCAAAATATCTCCATATTTCCACTCACCATGATCTCCTTGGTCAGCTCCATCCTCTCTAAAATCATAACCAAAAATATTCCTCTACACATGTCTTCCTTCCTTGGGTGCCACTATCACCCTCCTACGTGGCATCCAACTGCGACACACTCTACCTACTACACCAACCCTATGTTGTTCTACATCTATTGTGTTATCCCTATGTTGCACTCCATCATGCCCTTTGTGTGCTCCTTATCTCTTCTATGTTGTCCTACACTTCAAAGAAAAATTAAAAAATTTATGGGCACCAATAGTGGAACTAGTTGGTAGGGCCCACCAACTTGGCCCGAGCTACCCCATTTTTTTTTTTTTTTGATGTAGTATAATTTAGTTTTATTTCTTTCATTTTGATAGATATATGGTAGTTTGGTTGAATTCACTATTCACTTTGATTATTGAATGTTATGGTGCTTACATTTATTTTTCTTGCATGAACAATGATTAATCATTGAAGGGCAATGTCATGCGGTGTAACCCTCCTAGTTGCTAGCCATTTGGTTCAACTAGTGTAGCATGCCTATGACATGTCAACATGGGCTATGTAGGAAACACTAGTGGTTATGATATCTCATCACTTTCTCCTTTTTCTTCTTGCATTTAAATTGTTGTTTTGTTAGAAATGGTATATCTTTATGAAGGGACAAATACGTATTGCAATTCTTCCTTGGCTGCATGAACACTTTGTTAGCTCACTATGAAAGATTGCAACCCATGGTGAAGAGGCTTTGCGTTGAAACCTGAATTAGCATATATCTCTTAGATTCATCTCGTATATGAATGCCTTTCTATTTCTTTCTTGGAGCATATGTTAGAAATTCTTTTGATGCCTTTAACTCCACACATATAGTGTAACATCTCAAAGTCTATGGACCTTGGGGTGAAAATTGCATGTTGAATTATTAAGCAGTTAATTCAATCAATAAATGACACTTCATTTTTATGGAACTTTCCAATTAAGCTTCCCCTCAGGGGAAAGTTACCATTTTTTCGTTAAAAATATAGGCATTAGGAAAATAGGTGGGACAAATCCATCCATTTGGTGGAACACTTCGTTAAAGGGATGGTGTAAGAAGAATGTGTAGACCCTAAATTTTAGGATTTTATTCTAGAATATAATGATTTTGATGATATTCATAATGGTAGTGATCCCCTTGTAGATTCTAATGTACAAATCAATTGATTATATGTCATTTCATCATCTAATATTAAGAACCATTTTTATTCTTCCACTAACATTCATCTCCTTAGGAATTTACTTCATGTTGTTGGAAAATGCAATATGGTAGCTATTTATTCAAAATTTCCTTAACCTTAATATTTACTGGTGAACTTTATTTATCTACTTTTGTTTCTTTGATTATATCTCTTCATCAAAAAAATATCAATAACATAAAAAATAAAGATAGTGGACACATAAATTAGGCTCCAAGCTAGGGAAGAACCCCTCCAAGGGGAAGAGCCAAAAAAGTTTCTTCTCTTCTTATAGAATCTACTTCAAATGATACAATCAAGACCCAAACCCCCTAGACCAAGTCCTTCTCCTAGTACCATGCCAACCATTCAAGAAGTCCTTCCAAATAGATCAGATCAACAAGGCTCAATCTTGCCTCAAGTGGCTCCCATCTTCAACTTTGTCCCCAACTTCAACACAACAACTTCAACCTGCAACTTCGGCCTTGTAGATATTTTAGTAACTCTAATTCAACTCTTCAATATATCCTCCTTTGAATAAGACAGATCCTTCCAAGATAAACAAGGTCAAAACATAGTATTTTCTCTTCTAGCAACTTGATATTGCAACTCAATCTCCTACAATTCAGACTTGTGATTTCAGCCTTCTTGGAAGTTGTAGAAATAATAGATTTCACATTTTTGAGAGATATAAATCCCAAAAATATAATTTCTTCCTCTTTCTTGGATTCTCCTTTCCTTCTAGATCGTTTCTCTTCCTTTCTTGCTTCTTCCAATGTTAGATCTAGCTTCTTCTTGAGAGATCAAACTTGTGAGTGAGTGAGTACCAAATGAGCTCGAAACTGCATCTATGTATAGCCTTTCCAAGGGCTTGAAATCCCTCCTTTAGGTCGACTTAGAGATAACATGGTCAACTTGTAATTTGGATATTTCCATGACCTTCTAGACTCAAAGTAAATTCTTTTACAAGTTACATCTTGCCTGGAAGGGTCTTGTAAACATGATGTTGACTCTATTTACTCTGGACAATAAATCTTATGACCTAACAAACCCTAGAATCATGAAGAAGATGCTTTTACCTAGAAGACCATCAATAAAAATCATGAAACCCATTCTTTAAAATAATATTTTTTTCTTTTATTCTTTTTTTTGTCACATAAGATACATATTGAATTGACTACAATAACAATTATGAAGACTGCAACTAATTACATTTCCAACACTCCCTCTTAACTAGGGAGGTATTCATAATTGTGTAACTAGTACAACATCATTCTCAAATTGAAGATTTCTCATAAGAAGACTTGGATTGATAAGATACCTATAAGAATCATCATTATGACCAACATTGTCTTTGAGGCCTAACAAAACAAGCTCATCTTCATTCAAGAGAATTATGTTGGGTGGCTTTACGTGCGATACTACACTACCTCTACAAGGCACATACCCTGTCTAAATGTTCACTAGGTATGTACTTTTAGGACTATTATTATCTTGGATTCCCAATCCTCAAATAATAACAAACCTCTTTGACCACTCTTATCTTGGATACCTGTCTCATCCTCAAAGAGTATCAATAACGTTTCTTTCTTGGATTATCTATCCTTAAGGAAACCACAAATGCTTATCTAATCCTCCACCATTTTCTCTCCAAGGCCTTCACTTAGACTTATAGTTGCTAGTCTTGGTCAAGTGCATGAAACATGAAGAGGATAATGCACATGTGATGTCCATCATCACTCCCTCTCATATAGAGAGGATATCCACATTCCCTCTTAGTTTAGGGAATAAATCCTTTCTCTTATTCAAGGATACTCCTTTAATCCCTCTTAAATATAGAGGAGATCCCAAGCTTCATTGCAATTTGGGAAGTCAACATCACAAGCCTTATAGCTTGTCTTCTATAAGAGTATCAACCACCTATTCTTTATGGAGATAGATGCATGAATCCCTCTTTCCTTCACATCTCATTATATCATGGACTTCAATCTTGTGATAGGATCTAGGTCATCAATCTTACATATCACTTTAGTACTGTCATCATCAATGAATGCATTATATTGTGCCTTTCCAAACTTCAAGCTAAGCATAACTTCCTCATGAAAGTGATCTCTTTATTGTTGTACGAACTTGATCTTCAGGTTATATTTTTGCAATGCTACCTTTTAATCCCAAGATAAAAACATCTTGACTTCATAATTTCCAAGATCACATATTGAGATGGCCTCAACACTCATCATATATTCCTGCAATATCCTTCAAGGTAGAAAAACAATATGTTAACCAAATAACCAATAATAAAAATATTAGACTTTCCTCATCGTGACAACTTTCTCATAAAAACATCAATATCCTCATGGTCAATCTCCACACAAATCTTCCTTCATGCATCAGAGTGCCCAAGGATCACACTTGATTATAAAGTCATAATTTTGTTTTAAGAATATACTAGATGTTGAGCACCATTCTATATATTCTAGTGAGAAAGGCTTGATCCTTTATTCATTCTAGAGTAAGTCAAATTCTTCTTTTAAGCATCACATAACCATACTAAGCATATTTTATAACCAACTTATTTTACATGATTTTGTACGCATGAATCTTACCCAAGAGTTACTTCAAATATGCATTTTTAAGCTTTCATTCAATAATCTAACTATATGCCCTAAAATGACCCTACAACTTGACCCATCGCATTCCTTCATCCTTTAAGAGTATTATTTCCATACTATGGGGAATATATACTATCCTTGTCATAATGATTCTTCGATGAACCTTCCAAGATGATGGTTCTTACAAGATCATGATGGTTCACCTTAGAAAAATGACTACCTCTAACATAATATTAGAGAATTCATGGATGAACAATAATATGCATAATGATCCAATTTTTAAATACTAGATGATTCCTACAAAGAAACTCAATCAAGTAGACTATAAATATGCTACTATCACATCCTTCTTTCTATGATGCCATACAAAACCAAAACTCTTCTAGTGTAAACAACAATGCATTCTATCCTAAAGGATAGACCAAATTCACAAAGAACCTGACAAAGAGGATGCCTTCTTCAATTGTAAATATCTTTGATATCTTATTTCTTCATCTCCTTCTTAGATTCTCTCACTTCTTTAGCTGTGTGAGATTCACTTCTTTCCTTTCTCTTGTTGTTTTTATTGTTTGGAAAATCCCTCCTAAAGTGTCCATATTCATTTTATCTAAAACATTGATCCTCAAACATATCTAGCTTCTTCTTGGACTTTCAAAACATTCCCATTTTCAAATTCTTGGGCCTTGCAATAAAGGATTAAGACTCCTCATTTGATTTGATGTCATATTTTTCCTTAATCCTAGTTTTTTCAAAAATGAATTGAGCCCAAAACTCATCAAAAAGAGTTGAGTCTTTCTTAGAGGAAATGCTAGCTAAAAAACTGCTCCATTATGGTGGTAAGGCATTTAGTACACATATGGTCATTTCAAAATAAAAAATTGTCTCCCCAAGCCCTTGCAACTGATCTCTTATTTGAGAAATATTCATTAGAAAGGATGTCATATCATCGTCCTTCAATTTCTTTAGTTTATATAGCTTATTCCTCAAAGACATATTTTGTCCCATTGTACTTATAGAGTACAAATTTACAAGCTTGTCAAACATAACCTTAGAAGTCTTCAAATTTGCAACAAAGGGAAATAGATTATCCTTAATGGATTCAACAATGATCCTTTGTGCCCTTACTTCTCATTTATTGTATTTTTCTAATTCTTGAGTCTTGTCTTTACTAGGTTCAATAATTTCATCAAGAACATATTCAATTACTTCATGTTAATTAAGTGACAAACCAATACGTTTCTTCAATGTTAGGAAATTTTTTGATCCAATGATCTTATTTATTTCCTTGCAAAAATAACCCATATGACCTTTAGATTCAAACACAGAGCAACAATATCATACTTACTTGTCAATCAAGTTTTTTTTTCTTCTTATATGATGATGTCTCCAACTATCTCGAGGCTTTCAATATCTTCAAAGATACTTCAATTATATCCTATAAATATGTATTATAGAACACCTTCAAAGAGTGATGAATGATACCAATATCTTTTGACGCTTCCTTCAAGGATGTATTCTAATGAGCCCTTGAATAGATCTACTTCCAACAGAGATCAACAACCTTCTTGAAATCTTCCTCTTTGGGCCCTCCTTTGATGAGAGTTTGGTGTAGTCCTCTTGCTTCCTTCAATAATAAATTGATCCCTTTTGCAAGTGATTCCCCTTAGAAAACCCTTCTTTTATCCACAATATGATCCTTCTAGCTTCCTTCTTGTTCACCTTAGCTCTCATACCATGTTGGAAAATGTAGTATGGAAGATATTAATTCATATATGCCTTAACCTTAATATTTTCTTGTGAACTTTATTTATCTACTTGTGTTTATTTGATTAGATATATTCATCAAACACATATCAAGAGCAAAAACAATAAAGACAGTGGACACAGAAATTAGGCTCCAAGCTAAGGTAAAACCTCTCAATGGGGAAAACCACGGGGTCTTCACTAGGGAGAAATACCATACAATGTGCATTCTTATTAAGGGATATATATTGAGGAAAAAATGACATAATATATTGGGAGATATATAGGGGTAAAGGGTTTTTATATTTGTAGGTATAAAAATTGTAGCTCAAAGTTAGTGAAAAAATATAAAGGGGTATAAAAAATGTTAATGAAAAATTGAATACCTACAATATCTAGTGAAAGTAGGGGTTTTTTAAATTGGGTAGATGTATTGGGTTTTTATTGGTAGGGGGTTAATTAATGTGATTTTTAGAGGTATTTTCCAATATGTAGTCAAATTAAGGGTATTATTTAGTAGGTCACGGATGCATGTGATATGCCAGAGGTTCATTGAGTGAAGCCATTGTGGGGAAAACTAAAAAAAATATCTTCTCTTCTTATAGAATCTAATTTAAACAAGACAATCAAGACCTAAAACCCAGATCAAGTCCTCCTCCTATTACCAAGTCAGCCCTTCAAGAAGTCCTTCCAGATAGATAATATAAACAAGGCTCAATCTTGGTTCAACCAACTTCTAGCTTCAACTTAATCCCCAATTTCAACCTTGCAACTTCAGCCCTATAGCTACTGCAAAAAATCCTAATTCATCTCTTCAATGGATCATCCTTTGAATAAGAAATATCCTTCCAAGATCAACGAGGTAAAAATAGAGTATTTTCAACTTGATATTGCAACTCACTCTCTTGCAATTCTAACCTGCAATTTCAGCTTTTCCAGAAGCTACAAAAACCCTAGATTTCTCACTTGTGAGAGAGATAGAGCCCAAAAACATACTTTCTTCCTTTTTCTTAGATTCTCCTTGCCTTCTAGACCATCACTCTTCCTTTCTTGCCTCTTCTAGATTTAGATCAAACTTCTTGAGAGATCAAACTTGTGAGTGAGTGAGTGTCAAATGAGGTCGAAACTACTTATATTCATAGCCTTTCCAAGGGGTTGAATTCCCCCCTTTAGGCTGACTTGAAGCTTCTAGAGTTGACCTGTACTTTGGAGATTTCCAAGAACTTTTATACTTAAAATAAATTATTTTACAAATTACATATTACCCAGAAGAGTCTTATAAACATGATGTTGACTCTCTTGACTCAAGATAATAAATCTTATGACCTAAAAAAACTTTTATCTAGAATATCATCAATAAAGAGCATGAAACTCATGCTTCAAACACCAACTTTTTATTTTCTTCTTTTGTTTGTTACATAATATACATATTGAAGTGAGTATAATAACAGTTATGAAGACTGAAACTAATTACATCTCCAACACATGTTTCCATGCATGGCCTTCTCCTCACCATGTCATCAAAAACCTTGAAAAATATCTTGTGATAATGACTTCATGGAATTTCCATTCAAGATCAATGTTGAAAATTTATCTACCCTTATCAAAACATTAATATTCTTCTAATTACAAAAACATGGTGGATTTCCCTTCTGGGAAAATCATCACTAATCTCAACTACAAATCATACAAAATATTGTTGGTGGGAATTTGAAAATTTAGAAGAGGCATATCATAGTGCACATAGAAACAAACTTTCCTTAATATAAACAAAGTACAAGTTGAAAGAAAAATATCATGAATTGGAGTAGACAATTAGGCCAACAATGAAAGAATGAAATGAACTCAAGTCATAGTTGTTTGAACTACAAATGGATATGAGTGACTCTATGAGTAGATTATATGAAGATCATTTGTGAAAAATCAAGAAAATAAAGGTATAGAAGTAATGGAACTAGGGCAGTCTTAAGAAGGATTATTGTAAGTAGAAGATACATTAAGATAATCAATTTCTTTATTCAACACTAGCTCAAAGGTGAAAAGCTACAATATCACTATGGGTATTGAATTGGCTAGATATAAACCATATGAATTGGATGCTTTCACAAATAAAAATTTATTCTTTCATTTCTTAAACCTTGGCCATCCTTAACTATCTTTAACACCCTACTAGATAAATACAAAAACCATTAATGCTTTTGGACTCTGAATTAATATGATAGCTAAAAACTTTCCTATTTTCATAAGAGGCCAGTCTACCCATGTAGATTTATATGAGTTTGATATTAGCTCTAATACCCTCTTATGACAAGACTTCCTTAGAGATCATATGCTAGTCACTTTTGAGAAAGGTTTGATAAAATCAAAGGTCTATGGTTACATGGTTGAGATCCCATATATTAATGACTACCAGATAAGGTTATAATTTCCCCCAAAATACAAGAATTTGAATATAGCATAAACAACAGTTGGGTTCCTTGGTTCTTATGTAAAGGAAGGACAAATAACTTTACGAGCACATGTTCTACTTAAATTGAACACTTTTCCTTATATTATTCTGAACAAAACCAATGTGCATAGATTTTTGCATTCTTTGAAGTGCTTCAGAAACTTTTATTAAGAAAAATAAAAGGACATAACCATTCTCTATCATAGGTTGAAGAAGAATCAATTTCGATGGAATAAATGAATGACTAAAGTAGTTAGGTGTATCAATTCCAACTTCATGGGTTGTTTTCTATTCCACTCCACCTAGGTGATGGTCAATTTATACTTGAGAAACACACTTTTGATAATTGTTAGGGTGTTGTTTTGATTGAGAACATTGTAAAACATGAAAGATTTGACATGTAAGCCTCAAGCAATTTGAAAAGTGTAGAGCTTAAATATTTGTCCAAGCACAAAATAATTTATGGTAGTCATCTTTCACAAGATTCTACTTGTATCTTAAAATTGTTAATTTCATTGTTTGCACAAACATGAAGCAAATGCATTTCATGTTAAGGAATTAAATATGAAAAAGGTAAAATAGAATATTGAGATGAAATGTATCATGAGATGGTTTTGATTTTGACTTCCAATTCAAGCCTAGAAAATGAAATTTCTTAACTAATAAGAGAAGGTAGTCTATGTACCAAGGAAGATTATATCAAGCTACTATGAGCCTTCACTAGAAGGAACCTAGCCAATGAAGAACTAGATTCTCCAAACAAGTTTTAATTTCCATGTTATTTTCAAATGATTAGATAGATTCCTATAAAGTAATTAATCCTTGAAAGGTGTGATAATGTTTGCAACATTATAAATATTTTGGTCAAAGTCCAAATGAAACTATATGTTTTAGTGGTTGAGTCACATAAAGGTAAAATGTGTAATGATCCAAGGACCTTAAAATGATAAAAGTCAATGAACACAATTTCTTCAAGGGGATGCCTCCTACAATGGGTCCAATACAAAAGGAAAAATGATTGTAAGGATAGGTCAAACATGTGTTTTCCTCAACACTTGAATAACTACAAGCATTTTTGCATGAATAAATCATCTTCCCATGTCTCTTGTTCCATTAATAAATCCTTCCATTTTATGTGGTAACAAGTAATTGCTTGATTTCAAAGATGTTTAATTATAGTTTCAAGGGTGATTTTTGGCTCTATGATTTTACTCTCATTAATGCTTGGTTGGATTGGGATCTTTTCATTGACTACCTTCTTCAAGAAAGAAACATGGAAGACTATATGTATGTGAGAATATGCATACAACTCCAATTTGTAATCCATACTTCCAATCCTCTCCACCACCTTATAAGAGCCATAATACCTAGGTGTTAATTTATTGTCCTTATTTTGTTTCTTGAGGGACATCTATTTATATGGTTGTAGCCACAAAAATACCCAATCCCCCACTTCAAATTCCCTTTCATCGATATTTTGATATGCTTGTTGTCTCATCCAATTTTGTGCTATAACCTAGTTGGCCTTCAACAACTTGAGAACCTATTCTTGGTGCCTTGCGTGGTCAATCATTGCTTGAATATTTACAATTGCTTTCAAGGGTGATGTGATGCATGGAGGATGAAATCCATAAAGTTCCATAAATAGGGACATTTTTGGTGAACTATGGAAGGATGTTCCATACTACCATTCTACCAATGACAACCACTTGACCTAACATGTCTATTTATCAGATGCAATGAAATGAAGATATTCTTCTAAATATTTATTCACAATATTAGTTTTCCCATCAGATTTAGGATGATAAGATGTGTTGTGAGCCAATTGACTACCCAAACAAGAAAATATTTTAGTCCAATAATCTCCAATGAAATTAGAACTCTTTCACTTACAATAATCCTCAGGATTTTGTGTAGATTTTTTACTATTTCCATAAATGTTGCTAGCATTGTACTTTCTTTAAAAGGATGAGAAAGAGAACAAAAATGGGCATACTTTTTTAAGTAATATGTTCGAACCATAATGACATTGTTTTCTTTATATTTGGGTAAACATATAATAAAATCCATTCAAACTTCTTCCCAACATTGACTTGGTATAGCTAAAAGTCATAGGAGACCTAAGGTATTGATTGTTTCACCTTTGTTCTATTGGTAGAACACACATTATACAATAAAATTTTGAACATCAATTTTAATGCCTTACTAGAAGAATTCCTTCTTGATCCTATGACAAGTTTTCAAGATCCTCAAATTTCCTCATATAGGAGAATTGTAGAATTATAAGAGGTCCTTTTGTTTGAGATAGGAATTTTTACATAATTATAGGAGATCTTGGTACCATCACATGAAATTCTTCCACACAAATTTATCTAATTCACTTGGTCCTCTTGTAGTTTTGAATAATATTGCATACCTTTTTATCGTGCTTCCGTTTATTCCTTGCTTCTACCACACAATCACATTACGGAATAAAAATAGCACACAATAAACCTTATGTATCTTCTTCTTTCCTTGAAAGTGCATATTCCACCATATTGTATTCTCCCATTTTGCAAATAATTTCAAAATCATAACTTATCATCCTTGCACCTCATTTTTGTTTCTCTTCTAAAGATAATAATTGCTCCAAGAAGTACTTCAAACTATCATGATCTATTTTTACTTTGAAGTGTCTTCTAATTAGGTAAGGGCACCATTTTTTAAGTGCATGCAGTATGACCAACATTTCTTTCTCATAAATGGGTTTAATCAAGTTCTTTCCTTTAGGTTGGTTGATTTCAAAGACAAAAGACCTTCCTTCTTTCATTAAAACTATACCAATGGCATGGCTTGAGGCATTGCACTCCTCAACAAAGGTTTTTTTGAAGTCAAGTGTGGCTAGGATGGGAGTTGCATAGATAACCTTCTTAAGTTTTTTAAATGCTTTGGTTACTTGTTGACTCCTATAAAATTGTTCCTTCTTTAATAATTCTACTAAATGTGTTGTTATTTGACAATAATTCTTGACAAACTTATGGTAATAACCTATTAATCCTAAGAATCCTCTAAGTTTCTTCATGGTTTTGCATATTAGTCATTCGATCACAACTTTAATTTTGTTAGGGCTAACTTTGACACCTTCATGAGATACAATATGTGATACCCCCACCTATTTTGATAATGTAAATATATGTATTTTTGACATTAGGTTGTTGAACCAAATATTTTATTATGTGGCCTGCATGCCCATGTAATTATTTTTAGTCATGTTTTGGGGTCATCACACTTGACATTGTAAATTTGTACATATCATGATTTTAATAAAGTAAGGTTGGATATAGAGCCCACTCTATGAAAAGAATATGGGGACACAACTCCATGGAAATAGGAAACAGTTAGGTATTTTTGGTGAAAATGTGCATATGGGGGACACAACTCCATGGAAATAGGAAACAGTTGGGTATTTTTGGTGAAAATTACACCTGGGGCCCACATGGCTTTTAGAGGGTGCCACATGGAAAGTTGGGGCCATGCATATATAAAGAAGTGTGTTTTGTGTTTGATATCATTCCATTAACTTTAGTTGGTTATTGATTAGTCAATGAGTTCTAAGTTGGACTCTGAGATTGAATGAAGTGTGGTTAGTCAATTAATCGTATTGTTGGGATGCATCATGTTTATGATGTGAGCCCCTATGTTGGGTTAGGGGATCCTGGTGCTCTAAGGGTTTGATGACCCTATTTATGGTTGGGTGGCCAGTTGGGGAGCTCGGTTCAGAGATAGACGGTAAGTCTTGGTGGGGCTTTAGAACTAGTTCTGGAGTTATTTTGGTTTGGTCGTTGGTACTTGGATGCTTAGACAACAACAAAGCTCCTGGAGTTGTGGGATGGGACCATCTTGGGTGACTGTAAGTGAGCCTAGAAGGTGGGCACCATTGAGAGATTCTGGTTGCATCACTTGGGTGTCAGTCATGGGGACGTGAGCCTATGGCTAGAGACATGGGTTTCTAGGGTGGGTGCCTCATCTAGGGTTTCAATTTTGTTTTACGATTGTTGCATATGGAGTTGTTGTTTGAGCTTGGGGGGTGACTGGTGGTTGAGCTTATGAATGCCAAGTCTATGGCTAGGAGGAACATGGAGAGCCCACAACTAGTCGACTTTCATTACCAGATAAATTTCTAAACCCTTAAGAATGGTTGTAAATTTATGTGTTACGTTCATTTACTATTTTTACTATTAAACCCTAGTTTATGAGTTCAAACTCAATAGTTGCCAATATACATTTATTTTTGTGGCTTATTATACTTTGCAATTTATGTGTAAAAGAGATTACATTTAAGCATGTAGTATTGCATTCATATTAACTATATCATACAGGCTTAAGATAAAAATTATGCATAAAGCAAGTGTGTATGCTTCCACAAATTAGTTTAATTTAAATTAATTTTCATTATAAAACATTAAATATAAGTGGTGTTTCCTGAGACCACAAATTGGTATTAAAACCCCATTTCAACATTGTTTGTGAATTAAGCCAAATTGATGCAAATTGGAACTATTTCTCGAAATTCTAAAAATGAGAATGGTGAAAAAGGAAATTTACCTTTAAATCGAAAAACGGGTATAAAAAAACTTAATAATGATTTATTCAATGTCATCACGAAGAAAATGCGAAGAGCAAAGATAGACTTTAGCTATTGTATCCCTTAATAACATTTTCCTTTAATTATTTCATAAAAATGTGTATATACATAAGAGACTTTTTCCCATAAACGAAAAAGAAAAAGAGAAAAGAGAGTGTTGTCAAACATGGGAATATTCGAAGGCTATGCTATATAAATAACATGTGATGTTTACACTTTTATATATAGTAAAAGGGACGAGGCGTAGCATTATAAGGTGATTTACAATGGCGAAGGTCCAATTACGAGGAGCCTATAAAATTTTTAAAAAGCAGTGTTTCTGCTGAGTTCCTATAACATTGACATAAGTTGGAGCCCAGTCGAGAGTAGCGCAACCTTTTTGCGCAATTCTATACTATAATGTTTATAGATTAATTAAACCCCCCTCCCGCCATGCACATCATTCTAACGGAGTGGTATGTTTCGAATGAATGGAGAATGGCGAATTAATTAGCGAATGCAAGGCGTTAATATCATTTCTGTAAGGTGAGTTTTGATTTATATGGGGATTTATACGGGGTGGGGTGAGTTTTGATTTATATGGGGATTTATACGGGGTGGGGTGGTTTAGTATTAGTTTTTTGGTTTTATATTTTTAGTGAGGGGATTGTTTTAAAGTTGGGTCGGTTCATCATCAATTTGAATAGATTAAATTGCAAAAAACCAAAAAAAAATTAATGCTTTCATTAACTATTTTTAATATTGTGTACATTAAAATATAATATCATTTCATTATCTTTATCTATATATATAAAAAGCGAGTATTTGACGTGAAATTCTATTGCGTCAAAGAATTCTATTTTAAAGTTTGAAACCTCGTCAACAAGCTTGAGGAGTGGTTAAATTCGCAAGGGGGTGATGGTATTTATTTGTGCAAGTTTATTATAAGGTTTCTTTTGTATGCAGATGACCTTATTCTGATTGCTAAATCGGCTCTTGGTTTGCAAGAGCACTTACTATCCCTTGAGCATTTTTGTAGAAGTGTGGCAATGCAAGTCAATGTCAACAAAATGAAAGTAGTGGTCTTCTCTAAGAAAAGAAAACATAACCAACATAAGTTCTACTTTGAAGGCAACATTCCGGAAGAAGTTGCGGATTGCAAATACCTCGGAATTGATTTCAACAAAAATATAAGCTAGAATGGTTGCAGAAAGAAAAGAACTCTAGGGGGTTGGAAAGCATTTTATGCTTTTCAAAATAGGTGTAGAGAGGCAGAGTTATGGGACTAAAAAACCACTCAAACTCTTTTTGGGCTTCTAGTGATTCTGGTGATTCTCTATGGTTGTGAACTGCGGGCTAGCAGTACATCGACATGCAGTGGAGACAAATTGCGAAAATTCAGAAGCCTTTGATTACAAACAAATTTAAGATTAAAGGTGAAGTTCCTTATGATATCTTGTTAAGTGAAACATGGACTGCTCCTATTGAAGCAATTGTTATGGTGCGAGTCATAAGGTATTTAAAAAAAATTGAGAAAATGGAAGAGGGTAGATGGCCTAAGGTTGTCTTTAATGATATATTGTGCAAGAGCAAAAAAACTTGGATGCAACAAAATAACAAATGGTTTAGTAAATGGGGTATTTGCTTGAACGCATGTCCCATAAAAAACAAAGAGATAAAAGCTTTTGTTATGGAAAAGTTCCACAAATGTACTTGGGATAAGGAGTTAGGAAGAAAGAAAAATTACTATATTGAAGTGTTTAATCCCACTCATAGTCATCAACCAAAACCATACATAGAGGTCAATATCTCTTGGAGGGCCAAAATTCTTATTTCTCAATTAAGGACTAATTCTCATCAACTCCGTTGTGAAACAAGGCGTTGGAAAAGGCCAAAGGAAGTGTGGGAGGAAAGCGTATGCAATTTTTGATCTTCTGTAAAAGTGGAAACAGAAAAAACATTTCATTTTAGAATGTGAGGCCTTCAAAGACAATAGAGAAAGTTATGCAGATATGCTAGTAGCTAGCTCTTGGGATAATCTATTTAGCGAGGGGTTTGTTAAGAAGTTGGGAGCATTTATTTTGAAGCTTCACAAAAAAAGGGCCGAATACATCAAGCAGATGAAGAAGCAATCTGTCCCATAGGCTATCTTTAACCTCGTGGACGTTAAAATCATTTCTTTCTTTCTACATGACCATCTATAGGTTGCATTGTTATATTCGAATTGTGTTCGAGGATGACGTTGTGGAGGTGTCGAGCATGGTTGTAAGACTTGGCTGAGCTGTGAGGAGGCATTGGTGTCTAAGGATAACTTTGGTAGGTAGGAACCCCATACCAAGGATTTGGTCAGTGTGTCAGTGTCTGATCATCGAGAGGAGTGGTACCAGGGCCATGAAGGCAAATAAATTGTGTTGATCGGTGATGTGGAGGCATCAAGTCATGAGGCATTTTGGTCAACACGTGGGTCCTTGTCGCAAAGGTGGAACCATAATCGTAATGCGGAACCTGGATTGAGTCGCAGGAGACCTATTAAATACCGGGCATGTTGGGACCTGAAGATGAGCTCGAACCATTGATGAGTTGGCACTAGAGTCATCTGATCTTATTGGGTTGCAGCCTTGACTTAACCATTGTGTAAGTTCAACGTCCGAAATTGTTTTGGATTGCCCAATGGGATGTGGGGTCCTTGTTTTACGACCCACTATCACCATCGATCCAAGTGGTATGAGTGGGCCCATGTAAAATTAGAAATATATATATGAAATGAAATTATATTTTAAGGTCCAGGAGACAAAAAATAGTCTATGAGACCATTAGTTCCTAGTTTTGTTCTTTTTGCAATTCAATCTTTTTCTGATTCAAATTGATGATGAGCTGGCCCAACCATTCAACAATCCTCTCGCTAAAAAGACAATGTCAAGAAACTGACGATAACATGTTATCATAACTTTCTCTGATGTCTTTGAATGCATCACGTACCAAAATGAAATGTTTTTCCGATTCCACAACCCTAGATGTGAAAAATGTACACACCCGTTCTTCCCAAGATTCTTTAGGCCTTTTCCACTGTCCTGTTTCACATTAAAGTTGATGTGAGTTGGTCCTTAACTGAGAAATAAGAACCTTTTCCTTCCACAAAATGCTAGCTCCAATGAACTCTTTGTTGTAGATCACACGTAGGGTTGAATTCCTCAATGTAATATTTCTTCTTTCTACCCAACTCTTTTCCCCATACCTTTTTATGAAACTTCTCCATAACAAAATCCTATAGCTCCTTGCTATTTTTAGGACATGCATTGAGGTAGATATTCAATTTTTTCATCCATGTGTAGTTTTGTTTCATCCATGTTTTCTTTCTTTCACTCATGCCTTCATTGAAGATAACATTAGGCCATCTACCTACTCTCATTTGTTCAATTCTTTTTAGATATCTTATGATTCACACCATAGCAATTGCTTCAATGGGAGTTGCTCCTGTTTCACTCAACATTATCTCGTAAGGTAATGAACTTTTTATTTTTAACTTGCTCATGATCAAGCCTTTTTTTTTCTCAATTTGTTTCCATTTTGAGACAATAATGCTACTAGCCCACAATTCACACCCATATAGCATCACTGGACAAACTAGGAGTCCAAAATGCACTTTAATCATTTTCCAATCCCATAACTCTGCCTCTCTACATATGTTTTGAAGAGCATATAATTATTTCCACCCTCCTAAAATTCTCTTCTTTTTACAGTCCTCCCAATTGAGTTTGTCGTTGAAATCAATCCCAAGGTACTTGTACTCATTTACTTCTTCAAGAATGTTGTCTTCAAGGAAGAAAGTATGCTGGCTCTGCTTTTTTTTATTAGACAAAATCATTATTTTGGTCTTGCTAGTATTGACTTGCATCCCAACTTCTCTACAAAAGTGCTCAAGGGCATGTAAGTGCATTCTCAATCCATTGGACCGATTTAGAAATCAATACAATATCATCAACATATAAAAGAAGTTTTATCACAAACTCCCCCAACAGAACACCATCTCCACCTTGAAGATTTAGCCACTCTTCCAATTTATAAATATATAGACCAAAAGAGTAGGGAATAGAGGGCAACCTTGCTGGACTCCAATGTCACTTCTAAAGCTTTCTGAAATACCTACTGAGGTTCTAATTTTGACTTTCAATTCTTCATAAATTTTATGCACAACGGCTCTATAATGCACAGGAATTTCAATTTCTTCCATTCTACGCCACAACTTATCCCTAGGGACTGTGTCAAATGCTTTTTTGACGTCAACAAAGCAACAAAATGCTTCTTCTTTGTCCTCCCAAACCTTTTCAACAATGTGTCTCAATTTGATACCATGATCCACTCTAGAATGTTTCCTCCTAAAACCCACTTGTCCTCTTGCCCTCTTTTCTTTTACTCCTTCCCACTTACTAATTTTGCCTTCTACCATGATGTCGAAAAGCTTTGCAAACAAAGGATTGATCATAGTTGTTCTGTAGTGGGATGGATTATTAATGCCTCCACTTTTAAAAAGGGCTATTGTTAGGCAAGTTGTCCAATCTCTTGGAAATCCTTGTTGAATGATGTTGTTGAATATTTCCATGATGTGTGGTGCAAGAGCATTCACTCCCCATTTTAGATACTTTTCTTGAAGTTCAACCATGTACTTTGCCTTTCCTGTTTTCAACTTCTTAATTCCATTTGTGAGGAATGACCATGGGGAGGGGCCCACAATATTTTAATACATAAAATGATAATATGTGGGGTTTCTAGAGGTTCGGTGAGCACGTCGTGGTTTTACATATTGGGTTGCACTAGTTTACACTATATATATACATATGAAATAAAATTATATTTTAATGTCTACGAGACTAAAAATAGTCTATGGGATCATTAGTTTTTGCCTTTTATAAGTCAATCTTTTTCCTATTCAAATTGATGATGAGCCGGCCAACCTTCCAACAATTCCCTCGCTGAAAACACAACACCAAGAAATCGATGCTAACATATCCCCATAGCTTTTTATGATGTCTTTGAGTGCATCACATTCCAAAATGAAATGTTTTTACAATTCCACTACACCAGACGTGCAAAATGGACACACCCGTTCTTCCCAAGCTTCTTTAGGCCATTTCCATCGTCTTGTTTCACACTGAAGCTGATGCGAGTTGGTTCTTAATCAAGTAATACCTTTGCCCTCCATGCAATGATAGCTCCAATTTACTCTTTTTGTTGGAGATCACACACAGGGTGGAATTCTTCAATGTAATACTTCCTCTTTCTACCCAACTCTTTTCCCCATACTCGTTTACGAAACTTCTCCATAACAAAATAATCTAGCTCCTTGTTATTTGTGGGACAAACATTGAGGTAGATATTCCACTTTTGCATCCATGTGTAGTTTTGTCTCATCCATGTTTTATTTCTTTCACTCATGCCTTCATTGAAGATAACATTAGGTTATCTACCTACTCCCATTTTCTCAATTCTTTTTAGATATATTATGAGTTTCATCATATCAATTGCTTCGATGGAATTGCTTCACTCAACATTATCTCATAAGGTACCAAACTTTTTATTTTGGACTTGCTCATGATTAAGCGTTTTTGTATTTTCTCAATTTGTTTCCATTTTGAGACGGGGGTGTTGCTAGTCCACAATTCACACACATATAACATCACTGGACAAACTAGGAGTCCAAAAAGAACTTTAATTGAACATTAGGCCATCTACCTACTCCCAGTTTGCTTCCAATGAGGAGTAACAGGAAGCCTCAAGGGGGCAGATTAATCATCAAATTTTCCAGAGTTTGAACAAAATCCCGAGAGAATTTAGCCACCAAACTAAGTCTAGATTAGCACATGAGCATAATGTCAGAGTTAGGGGAGAGACACTGGGAGTTCAAGGCATTCCAAGATATTTGTCCACCAACACCATTACTCATCAAGGAGGACCAGTAAAACAGATTATTCTACATCTGAGTCCAAAGCAACACTAGTGTGTCACTAGTGAGAAAGTAAAGTAAAAAATTAGACAAAGAAAATTTGCAAGAAGAGTTGAGGAAGATCAAACCTCCCATCTTTAATAGAGAGAATAAGGAAGGAGAGGAGGATAAATTTTGGTTGCTAAAAATGATAAAATATCTTCAACTGTATAATTACTCTTCAAACATGGAAGCCAGAGTTTCAATATATCATCTTAAGGGAAAGGCTAATCTCTAGTGGGAGAAACTCAAGGAAATTAAGCACTTGGACAAAAGGAAAATCACATGAAAGAAATTTAAAGAATATTTCCAAAGGAAGTACTTATCATAACATTACTACAAACAAAAAATGTAGGAATTCTATGATTTACAACTTGGACACATGACTATGGAAGAATATGGTTATATTTTTTTTGAGTTATTGAGGTATGTGCATTTCATTAAAGATAAAAAGGTTAAAATACAAAGATAAATGAATGAATTTTCATCCTTTTATATTGATAAGTTGGAATATGACAAACCTAAAGCCTTGGAGGAAATCACGAGGAAAGCAGAACAATTGTATGAGCAGAACGCATATAGATAAGTTTTTCACAAAGATTTGGGTAGTAAAAAGAAGAATTCTATGGAACAAAGAAAGAAGGGTTTCAAACCCTTGCCATTAAAGAATAATTTTCAGGTATGCCAATAGATAACCCAAGCTTCTAACCAACCGAAAGGGGGTGATACTTCAAGCAAGAAACTTCAACTTCCACCTATTACATGTTGGGGTTGTAAAGGAGATCACAAGTTTATAGATTATCCTCATAAGGTGAAGAAGACGAGGATTGTACATAGCATGCAATAGACAACTACTATGCATGATGTGGATAGAGGCATGCCCATAATTTATGTAGATTTGGATAAATATCAAGTAGAACATCAAACACATATGATATAAGTTGAAGGTAAGCTAAACATTTAGTCCAAATTGATTTTGGAGCAAACCATAGTTATATTAATGTGAATTTGGTTGAAAATTTCAATTTTAAGAAAGTTAAATATCCCAAACCTTGGTTAGTACAACTAATTATAGGCATGAAGAGAAAGGTTGCAAAATTAATTAGTAGAATGCTCAATTGAGATGAATGGGCTATGAACAAAAACTAACTTGAATGTAATTGTTCTAGGTACATATGATTGTTTGATTGGCATGGATTGGTTGGATATGCACCATGCTATACTTGATTTCTACAGTAAATATTTTAATTGTATTGATGACGAAGGGCAACAAAAGCATGTCCAAGGAATTCCTAAGATGATATCCATGAGAGAGATATTAACAATGCAAATGAAAAATAATTTTAAGAAAGGCTACTAAATCCTTGCAACTCATTTGGAGGAATCAAATATGAACCAACAAATTAAGATGGAAAATTACCTAGTGCATCAATACTTTGCTAATGTATTTGTAGAAGTACCCAAATTACCTCCAAGGAGGGAGATTGATTTTTCTATTGACCTAGTGCAAGGAGAGGTTCTAGTATCTAAAGCACAATACATGACGAGTACTACAAAATTTAAATAATTATAGATGTAGTTGGAAGAATTATTGAAGAAGGGATATATATGCACTAGTGTATCACCATGGAGTACTCTGGTTATTTTCATTAAAAAGAAAGACGATACATTGCAGTTGTGTATTAATTTCCAACAATTAAATAAAGTTATTATTAAAAATAAATATCCATTGCCGAGAATTGATGATCTTTTATATTAGCTACATGGGGCAAAATTATTTTCTAAAATTCTTTTAATATCAAGGTATGGCACCACCTGCGGATTAAAGAAGAAGATATTAGTAAAAATACACTTCACACTAGTTACAAGCATTACTTGTTTTGGTACCTTTTAGATTATCTAATGCACCAATATTTTCTATGTGTTTAATGAATGAAGTCTTCCAAGAATGTTTAGATAACTTTGTCATTTTTTTATTTATGAAATTTTAATATATTCTAAAAAGAAGAGGAGCATCAACATCATTTGAAATTGGTTCTGCAAGTACTCAGGGAGCATCAAATGTATACTAATTTGAGTAAATGTTCATTTTCCCAAAGACATATCCATTATTTGGGTCACATTATTTCATAGGCTGGAATAGTAGTGGACTCAGAGAAAACTAATGTTATCATAGAATGGCTAGCTTCGAAAAATGTTATGGAAGATAGCTCTTTTATGGGCCTAGTGTTAATTTGTATATTTCTCTATGTTGTTTCAATTACTTTATCCCAATTCAATTAGTAATATTTCAATAAAAATTAATACTTTTCATCAATCAATTGTAACTGAAGATATACCAATAATGCAATGACAAATATGAGACAATAAACACATCGACAAGACGCACTAGATTTGGTCAAAGACCAGGGAAAAACCCTTTTCAAATTATTCTTCTATTAGATTTTCATAAAATGTTAAGTAGAGAGTACAATCATCCCATACAAAAATATCTAGCAATATTAGCCAAAAAATATCAGAAATATGATCCCAACAACAATATTAATCAGAGTTAGCTTTCCCAATCTACGGTTAATTGCAGTCAACTATCAAATTGAAACCCTAAAACTCAGCAGCATGGAGGAAGAGTAATGTGTGTTGTTTATATGCTCCAATTGGACAGATGACTATGCATGCCTATGGTTAATCAAAAATCCATGTGTCAACCATGCGACTCGAAACCAAAAACACTAATTGCACGTGTGAGATTTCGACCCTACAATTTTGGACTTGTACAAACCAAACTCTGCGAACCAAAATTAAGACTTGTACAAACCAATCCAATGAAGAGAGAAGAATAACAATATAGTTGATAGTGATTTCCAATTAATCTCAAGGTCACTTGTATTTATAGGCTTCCAAGGGTGTCCAATTTACTGTTAAGGCCAACTTGTCTTTTTTTGTGCACATGTGGGCTTCAATTCAAAAATACACTTTCCCTTCTCCAAATTAAGTGCTTCAAGGGTCAAAATTTTTCCTCTCAAAAAGAGGAATCTAATCCCTTGATTGGAATTTGTCACTAAGCTACCAAGTTGCCACACTCTCTTAGCTAGGGAGAAATTCCAATTGCATCACGTAATCATCATAGGAATCCTATAACCATATCATGTACCAACTCTACTCAACTCTATTTACTGAATCATTATTGAATATAAAGAAGAAGAATCATCAGGGAGCATTAGCTACCACCCTCTTAGGAAAATGAGGAAGGTCCTATGGGACACTCTCAACTCATGTCATCTCATAGGGGAACATACATCTTTGACCCTATATCAAGCAATATGAAAGATACAATATCCAATCCATCCTATTTATTTTTTATCTTCCCAATAATGATCCTCAAGAGTCATGTGGTAAAACATCTTGCATAATAATCAAGCTTGGGTGAGATACCCAACTTACCAAAGGTAGGGATCATACACCCCCAACCCCTCTCAACCCATTGGCCAGACGAGGAGCTACAATCCCAACAAGCACATCTTGTGGGTATGATGCAAATTGGGGTATACTATACTAGACCAAGGTAGGGGGGCAACATCTTCCGCCATATGGGTTATAGATAGGCATGATACCCTATTTTCTAGAGATCTCTCAACCCCAAGAGATCTACATCTCAATTCCTTAACCTAGGAGCTCAAATAGGGTGGAAGAGCTAGCTCATTGTCCTCGATCAATGATGCCCCTATCACAAGGCGTCACATTCATCACTTCAAGCTTCTCTCTAAAGATCAAGAACTTCCCTTTCAGCAAAGTCTTGGTGAGAATATCTACACTTTGTTCATCTGTCGATATGTTGTGGAGTCTAATGGCTCCTCTCTACACCATGTATCGAATGTAATGATACCATATCTCTATGTTCTTGGACTTGTGATGAAATAAAAGGTTATATGCCAATCAAATCCCACTCTTGTTGTTGTAATATGTCACTGTAGTTTCTAGGACCTGCTAAAAAAACTAGGATCTGTTCAAAAAACTCTCCAAAGATATTTCTCAACCAAACTGATTTGTAGCTAGCCATGCTAGTAGAAATATACTCTACCTCTATGGTACTCAATGCTACAAACTTCTATTCCTTGCTTACCCAAGATATCATGGAAAACCTAAGACTAAAACAACATCCAAAAGTGCTTCTCATTTCAACAACATTTCCTTCCCAGGTCGACATCGGTATATCCATGTAGTTGAACATCTTCGACATAATATCTCAGACCAAGGGTGATCGTCCCATGAAAATATCTCAAAATGTGTTTGGAAACAACCCAATGTGCATGGAGAGGCTCGATCATGAATTTACTGAACGTTTTCACTGCATAGCATATGTTTGGATGAGTCTTCACTAAGAACATTGAAGCCCCGATCAACTATCTATACTTGGATGGATTCGCCAAATTGGGTCATGCAACTTCTCCACATAGCTAGTTGAAATTCATTTCCATCAGTGTGGCTAAGGACTTGCATTCTATCATTCCAAATCTCTCCTAAATATTCACAACATATTTTCATTGTGAAAGGAAGATCTCACTGGGCCTTTGCACACCTCAAGGCCTAGAAAGTAGTGTATGAGTCCAAGGTCCTTCATCTCAAATTCATAGGCTAGATCCCTCTTACACTCAATCATCAGGGGCTCAATACCTATCATAAATAGATCGTCAACATATAAAACCAAATTCAATGACATATCTTGGACTGCCTTGAAGTATAAGTTATATTGATATTTCTTCTCGTGAATCCAAGATTCATTAGGTAACTATATATGTAGGCATACCATGCCCTGGGGGATTTCTTCAAACCACACAATGGATTCTTCAACCTGCAAACATGTTTTCTTTAGATCCTATAATTCAAATCCAAGTGGTTGTTCAACGTATACTTCTTCTTGTAACATGCCATGAAGGAATGTTTTCTTCACGTCAATCTGATGAAGGGTCCATCCTTGACTTGTCGCAAGGGAAAATATCAAATGAATGGTAGCGTATCGAGCCACAAAAGAAAATATATCATCACAGTCTTCTCCCTCTTTTTGGGAGAATCCTCAAGCCACAAACTTTGCCTTATATATTTCAATGCTTCCACCAACTCTATGTTTGATATTTAATAGCCATTTTGAAGTCACAACAGATTTTCCCTTCAGTCTCGACACTATATCCCACATGTCATTATTCATATTTGATTCACATTCTTTGACCATAGCATCCTTCCAAACTTTTTCTTTCACGGCTTCTTCAAAGGTGTGAGGCTCAAATTGGATCATATTTCCCATAGTTACAAAATATTCTAGGTACCCACATGGATTCTTGCTCTCTCTAAAATACATTCTTGCGGGAAAATGTCTTTTGGCATCCTATAATGTATCACAAAGCCAAAGTGGCCTCTCACTATCAAGAGGATCACATGGAGGAGGATCTAAGGGGTCCATAGTCTCAATGGGATCATCAACAATGTCACTCTTGGATTCAGGCATGCAAGGACCATCTAAAATATCCATATCATCGTTCTTATTCTTGGTTGGAGTAGGTGGAGGAAGGTCCCTTGATTTCCCAAGGGAAATATCTTCATCAGACGTTACATCTTTGCTAATTTCAACCTTTCTTTGACTAAGACTATAATTATAAATTATTTATAATCTTCACAATATCAAACAAGCGTACTTTTTCTTCTTATGACTTTGAGCTTGTTCATTTTGTCCTTTGACACATGGAAATGTACGAGGAACCCAAATATACAAATATGACTAACATCAGGCTTGACACCTATTAATACTTCTTCAGGAGTCTTTTTGTGCAATGCTTGATGAGGTAGCTTGTTTTGAACATATTTAACTGCATTATTTGCTTCCCCTCAAAGGAACTTTGACAACTTTTGATCATGGAGCATGGCACATGCAACTTCTACAATAGACTTGTTCTTCCTTTCGGCTACTCCATTTTAATTGGGATTACACGGCACACTTGTCTCTTTCTTGATGCATTCCTTCTTGCAAAAATCTATTAATTCATTTGATAAGTACTCTCCACCATTGTCAAACCTAAAGATCTTAATTTTATTTCTTGTTTTATTTTCAACCAAAACCTTAAAATTCTTGAATAAATCAAAGGCCTCATCCTTATGCTTTAAGTAATATATCCATGTCTTCCCTGAGAAATCATTAATGAAGGTAATGTAATAGATATGGCCACCAAGAGAGTGTACGAGCATCAAACCACATATGTCAGAATGAATGAGTTGGAGGATGTCATTTGTCTTGTTCTCACTAAAGGGGAATGGTCCACTTGTCTTCTTTCCACTGACACATCTAAGACATACTCCATCATTTTGGGTTTGAACATCAATTATTCCATAGACCAATTTCTTTAATTCAGTAGGGCTTCATAGTGTAGATGGGCCAATCTTTGGTGCCATATCTCACTTTGATGATTAGTATCATGGCCCAATGCTAGAAGAGGTCTTCAATTGACTCTATAGAGTCCTTCAAATCTAGATCCCAATGTGAAAGCATCTCTCATAGGTGATTCCACTAGCCAAGTAAGTACTTTTCCCTTGATGAAGGAAACCTTCACCCCTTTGTCTTCCAAAGCATATATAGATACACAAATCTTCTTCAACCTTGACACATACATTGCATCATGAAGCAAAACAAATTCCCTAGAGTCCAAATGAAATTTAACACACCCAAAACCATTCATGGGATGAGTGGAGTTGTCTTCAAACTTGACTCCCTCTCTACCAAATTAGAGAAAACTTCCTTATACCTGGAGAAATGATGAGAGGCCCCACTATCAACCAACCAACTATCCCAAGTATTTATAGGAGATGAACTAGACTAGAGAGTGCGGAAATAAGAATATATGGACAATGATTTGCAACATTACTTTCATACCTGGTGTTTCTTTAATTATTTTGAGGACAATGGTCTTCTTTATGATCACCTGAAGAATCTCTTCATCTTCTTTCATCTCTTCCATTATGATCATTCCTTCAATCATCTCTTCTTATTTGATTATTAAACTTGTTGGTGTTGCTTCTAGTGTTGTAGCATGGACCATTGTTCTTCTCACGGAAATCTCGAGCATAGTGACCTTTCTTGTGATAATTGTAACATTCATCGTGTGATGCTTCTCTTTCATTCCTTCTTTTTTAATTTCGAGGAGGAGGCTTCATTAAATTTGATGGACCTTCTTGTCATGCGGAAAGAGTTATTTTTGCGGACAAACCTAACCTCCCTAGGAGTCTAAGACTCTCTAGTGACAAACAAACCAAACAAGAGCAATCCTTCTCTAAACACACATTATTCTATGAGAGATCAAGTGTTTTCCGATCTTACCTTAGGTCCAACGCTTGTTGTAGCAGTCCAGCCTTGCTGATCCAGATGAGCTCCTCCTTCACTTTAAGACCTGCATACACTAACAAAGCAAACGATTACATAACACCTGAATATTTCATAAAACAAAGCATATTCATCACATAGACCAAGGAGTACATGAAATAATTCATTAACAACAAATCATTGAGAAGAATGGACTTATTTGGATTAAGGAAACAAAAAAGGAACCATTACAACCTGAGCCTTGGTGTTGTGCAAGCTCCTCCCAGGGTCCAACAAGAGATTTCCTCTACTTTGACAAGCTCACGCACTCCCAATATGGCAACAAGAAAGGATTGTAATCTCTCCTCACAAGTTAACAATGGAAGTCCTAATTCCAGCAGCATTTACCCTTTGGAATGTTCAACTTTCAACCTCCCCTCTCTGCCCAAGGCCTGTATTTATAGTGTTCTAGAGGAAGTTATTCAGTTCCAACATCAATGGGATACTCCCTCTTTTGGATGGGGTAGCTCCTCTCTTGATGGGATAAGTTCCTCTATCATAGGGATGCATGAACCATCTGGAGGCGCTCAATACACGTCAAACACTCTTCTAGAAGGCTCTTAGAAGTGACCACAAGTAACTTTTTAAAGATGAAACTCGCGCCTTTTGACCTTTACAGGGGTACGCACCCATCCTTTGGCTTACAGAGCGTACAAGTACGCAGGCACAGTGTGTTTGG
>APFE031612292.1:831-13605 GCA_000404065.3 Pinus taeda
ATTTATTTATTTATTTTTTTTATATATTCGTAAATCGGGTATTTTTTCACATAGAATCCAGATCTGCAATTAGATTTTGTAGATCTTGCACCAAAATATACAGATCTGATCTGCAAAATCGACGCCCCCGAAATCCTGCAAAAAGTAAAAAAAAAATTTTCTCCACTTTTGTGCCCAAGAAAGGGCTCTGATACCACTTGTTGTAGATCTAACCCAGAAATATATGAAAATATAAATAAACCCAAGAATAACAAGATCTGAATAGATAGAAATGCTTCTTTATTATCAAACCCTTAAGGTAGGGCAACACCATACATTCACTCCTTAAGGAAGGAGAACACTCCTCAAGCCATATGCTTGTTCATACAATAGTTCTTGACAATATTTCTTGACTTCTCCATGTGGAGTCTCTAGCCTCTATATAGGCCTCATACATACAATACCATGGATCATTGCCATGGTTCCCTCATACCATCGACTAATACCATGGGCCCATTACATTATTACTAACTACTTGTGGTCCTTTACATGATATGGGTTAACCACCTTATTTATTACTATGGCCCATCTCATTATTACATTATTACCATGGGTACCTCCCTTGGTACCCCATATTATCCCCCCTAGGTATATAACAAAACGTGTAGAAGTCTTGCAGATTGAATTTTGCCACCACAGATCCTCAAGCACTCCCCAAGGTACTGCCGTTTCTTGTCTCTAATTTTGGGAAATATGTTTCTCCGCTGCTATGTTGCTTCCTTAGACCTTTTCAGCTTCCTTGTCATATCTCAAAGTTTTCTTAGTTTTCTTTTGAGTATTTGGCCCATTTCAATGTGTATATGTTCGCACAATTCAAATGAATCTCCGCAAGTAATTGAGCTGAAAACTCGTGTTTCCTGATTGTCGGATCTTTGCTAGAAGGTTGTACCAACTCCTTACTAACGTCCATAAACTCTTTTATTTTTTTCAGTGAGTTGAATTCTCTATTTTTTAGAGTGCTAGAAATTACTCGGAGTTAATTTGTTTAGAATGTAGATAATTTCTAAGTTTTTTTTGACAATATGCTTCTGAATATCCTTGTGTGCGGGGCATGCCACAACTCCTCTTCAATCTGGGAGAATTCATAATGGATTTTAGTCGGAGTACAATACTTTTGAAAATCCCCTTCGGCCAAGAAGCCTAAAAAGCTGTAGGTAAGGGTTATTTATTCAAATTCGTCTAGTACATGCTTCTGGCCTCAACCACATGAAGCGACTTGCTTACATGGGTGACACTGTCTGCGATGCCAAAATATTTCCCCTCTCCAATCTGTGAGAATTCACAGTGGATTTTAGTTGCTGTACAACACTCTTTAAGCCTCGGAAGCTGCAGGTGGGGTTATCTATTCCACTAAATTCGTCCAGGATTTGCTTCTGACCACAATCTCCCGAAACTACTTGCTTGCATGGGTGAGACCTGCCTATGAGGGCAAAACATATCTCAAGGGATTTGAACTTTGGTGTGGGAATATCGCCATCCCACCTAACAATCAAATCATGCCTCTATTGGCATTTCAATATTTTATGACCATTTATTTTTACACACATTCCAGGTTTTGCCTCTTTGGTCAGTCTTGGGTGTCTAAAGTATGTTCCTCAACTTCTTAAAAGGAGTTTTAGGATGTATTTAATTTGTTTAAAAACAACTTCCGGAGTTTTGCGGTAAATCGGGCACCTAAAATCTCGGGTCCTCGATTTTCAGTGTGGTTGTTGAGTGCGAGTATGCCGAGTCAGCTACTTGAACAAATATGATTTGAGCACAGATGTAATAACTAATCTACAATATCATGAAAAGAGTTAAATATGATAGAATTAAAAGAGTACTTATAGACCCATTGAAGACTTGGAAAATTCAAGAATGGTGAGTTGCCTATGCCACTTTTGATGGTACTTTTCAAATTACATTTATTTTGTGCTAAACTAATCTTTAACGCACTTTATTTTCTTATGCTGGTTCACTAGGTATATTTTTTCTCTATACGTTTTCACTTCTCATTTTAATTTTCTTATTTCATTGTACATAACTTGTAAGGGGTTTGGTTACACTCGATCATCCACCTAAATACATATACTTTTATTGTAACTCTAGGAGACATTGTCAAACTTGATCTCTCTCCCAACAATTTTATAGTGTTTATAAATAAATATACAAATGAAGATACCAAATGTGTACATCACAACAATCTCCTTTCTTCTTGCATGCTTCTAGGCTCAACTCTAGATTGACTTTTTTATTCTTTACGTTATCCTATGTATTAATGTTGTGTGCTCATATCAATTGGTATTAGAGCCTTAACGTTAAGGCTTCTTACAAGCTTTTCCATTTTACATGCCAAAGTGGTTTGGGATATTTTTACCTTTGATTAATTGAACCCAAACGTTAGGTTGAATGCTAGATTATGGCCTTATTTTATTCATGGGTTGTAAAGCTTAATTGAGGCCTCATTCTCTAAGTTGCAAAAAAGAAAAGAAAAAGAAAAAGAATAAAGTTTTACTAGGGAATACAACTTAAAGTTCATGTAACCTTGCCTCTTTCGCACACATGTTAAGGAAAATCAATTAAAAATGGTCTTATTTGTGAATGGTTTCCCTCTCACTAATTTGTTGTTCATCTTTAGATCCTTTTCAAACTCACACCTGCTACCTTTTCAATAATGCATCCTTGGCACATATGTTGAGGAAGTGGTTGAGCTTGCAGTAATTTGAGAGGCTAGTTATGCATGTACCCTAGCCATTTGTCCATGTTTTTTCACTCCTCTTCATCCACTTATCTTTTGATGCCATCTTCTTAGCACAATCCTCTAGTTGGCGTGCTTCACTAGATGTCCACTTACACCTTGGAATTAACCCTGATCACATTATGTTGCGCTTTGATTAAGAATAAAGTGACCTGGAACTAGTGCACCTGTTAGGTCCCTATAATACTAGTGTATCCCCCTTATTGTTATTGTTAGTGTAGTCCCCTATTGTTATTATTATGCCCACGTATCCCCATATTGTTATTGTTGTGCCTCATAGAAGCCCAGTATTGTTATTGTTTTTTCCTTACGTTATTATTGTTATGTAGGCTCTAATTATATTGTGACGACTCCTATATATACCAATTATGTGATATAAAGGAAGTTGCCCCCTCGAAAAGTCTATTTCTCAAGTCGTTGATCTATTTTTTCTTCTATTATGTGAGCTGGTTGCATAACATTTGGTATCAGAGCTTTGGATTCTAGGGTTTCGCTTCTTCAAACAGGTCATCTTGGCATTTTATCTATAAATTTGTTTCTACGAGGCTTATGAATGTGAAATTGCGACCACGTGGAGCTGAAATCTTGGTGAATGTCGTGTACAAGTTTCATATCTTAGTTCGCTATATTTATGGAGATATGATTTGAGGAAGTTAGGGTTTTTGTAGGCTCCATACTTCAATCTCAAATAGGTGACCAGGGAAAATATTCATAACTTTCTCTTTAAGCATCGGATTTGAATTTTGTAAAAAGTGACTGAAAGTGCACAAACTATAGTTTGTCGTGTACTATTTTCAGAGCCGAAGGTCTAAACAATGACACGTGGCATTCTGTACAAGTTCGCTCTACTGAACTAGTCTATATTCAGGGCATCGCGGGAGCTTGGGCATAACTCCTTGAAGACTCCAATCTCAGTCTGACTTGTGGGGTTGGAAAGAAGACTCAGAGGGCTACCACAGGACATAAAGTTCAGACCTTGAAGATCTGAAATTACAGAGCTACAACAGATTCAATATCGAGTTCCTACAAAACACGAAAAATGTGTATATTTTTTTAAAAAATTGCATAAGTTTTGTTTGAAAAATCAACTTGAAGTGTTTCAAGGGGCATAGTGAAGCATAAATATCATTGTTTGATTCCAAAATGACTCGAAGCAAGAAAATGGAAATACCTAGTAAGCAACCAGAAAGCTCTACTATGATGCATAAAGAAGAGGAAGAAATGCAACATGATATATCAAAATTACGAGACCAAGTTTAATGACATCTACTCTTCTAGTTTGTGGGTTAGTATAGGAAGATCCAAAATTAAATTTGTAATTGCTACTACTCAATTGAAAGTTGTTTAACATTGGAGCTGTTACAATATTGTACTTAAGTTGCTTTCCTTGTTGATTGATGGTCAATCATAATCCTTGTGAATTTAAGGATTGTAATGCTTAATGTTATGGTTTATTTGATAATTGTAAGAAGTTTCTGTTGAAACTTGAGTTTCCTATGAAAACCCAAGTGCAAAAATTGGCCTAGAATATTACAACTATCTAATTGATTTGGAAGTGTTGGTTGAGGTGGCGAATTGGGTCCTGGACATGGGTTACACTACAGGTCATTATAGCCAATACATGTACATAATCAATTCTGAGAAAATACACTTAGAAATTAATCTACTGTTCAGAAATTTCTTGTAGGAATTTCATCAAGCACTTTGTCTACACACAGGTAACTGTTCCAATAAAAATTACTCCAAAAATTTGCATACAACTCAGTGACAGAGGTATGTTTTTTATGAGCAGCAACACAAAAGACAAATCTGAACTTGAAATTAGGAAATTATGAACAAACTCATCGACAAAACTTAGAATTTTTGGACAAACTACCATTGGAAAAACCTTGGAGGGAAAACTAGTGCAAGAGGGAGACTGTATTATTCTTTGAGCTCTCAGAAAATTCTTTACAGTAGAGAAATTCAACAGAATTCAACAACTTATCTTTATGAAGTAGCATCCCTTTTTCTCGAAATTTGGGCCACAAATGCTCCTCAAATTCTGTGCCAAAATTTTGTGCCCAAGAAAACAACTCAAATCTACAGTAAAATGCGTGTCAAGCGAACTTAGGAATTTGCCTCGGTTTCTGTCCATGAACAACATACAAAATTGATTTTACAATCTCTAATAAATGCATTGTACAATTTGATTTAATGTTGCTATAATTTTCTCTCAGGCTGGTAACTCTTCCTCGATTTGTGGGCCACTTCTTCTGCCTGGAAATTAGTGCTCAATTGCCTTGGAATGTGTTCCTCTTGCTGTCTTCACCTTCTCTTCAGCTCAACCTCTCCTCTTGGTCTCTTGTGTCTGTCCTCACAATTGAAGAATGAACTCTTGGGATTCATGCCACCTAAGAATCGAAATGAGTGTGTCTCTTAACCTTCAAGCTAGCCTCCAAGTTCAATGACTGAGATTTGATCTTAGCCCCTTCATGATCCAACGATTGCGTTTTAATCTTTCATTGACTTCACTTAGAGTGCACTTTGTCTCGTAACTTTATATCTCATTAAGTTAATTGATTTCCCAAGCCCCTTTAGGATACTCTCCCACATGCTAGCCCCAAGCGAATGTGGAAGACACTTATCCTAGCTAACTTTAATACTCCTTGTTAACAAGGAAAGTGTTCTTTACCACTACCATCTTGTCTCTGAAAAATACAAATTTTCCCTTCATAAGGGACTTTGTGAGAATGTTTGCAACTTGCTCATCAGTGGAAATGTATCTCATCTTCACTGCTCATCTCTGGACATGATCACGGATGAAATGGCATTTGATGTTAATATGTTTGGATCGATCATAAAATACTGGATTATCCGAGAGTTTGATGCAACTCTAATTATCACGGTAAATCGTGGTGGCCTCCAACCACTTACCAAACAGACCCACCAACAACTTGCGAAGCCAAATGGCCTCGCAATTCGCCTGACTAGCTGCCATGTGTTCTGCCTCTGTCGAACTCAGTGCCATTGGCTTCTGTTTTGCACTGAGTCAAGACACAATTGCTGAGCCCAAATTGAAAGAATACCCGGAAGTGCTCTTTCGGTCCATTGCATTGCTTGCCCAATCAAAATCCATGTAGCCAATCAGGTGGGCTTTATCTCCTTGCACATTGTCCAGTCCATAGTCCACTGCCCCCTACAAGTATCTCAACACATGTTTTGCTGTAGTCCAATGCACTCTCCTAGGCTCCACCAAACACTGATTGGGAGTCTTAACAACAAAACACAAGTATGGCCTGGTGTTGACCAGATAATTCAACAACCTCGATGAGCTGACGATATAAAGTGGGGTCCAACAACTCTCCCTCATAAGTGCTAAGCTTCTAGAAGTTGGTGATCATCGATGTAGCCATAGGCTTGCAACCCTCCATCTCGAATCTCCTAAGAATATTAGTTGCATACTTGCCTTGTCCCAGAAATATATGCCCATCCTCTTGCCATGCCTCCATCCCTAGAAATTAGTGCACCAGTACAAGGTCATTCATCTCGTATTCTGAAGCAAGAGTCTGCTTGCAAGCAACTATTAGTCTCACCTCTCCTATCATGAAAAAGTCATCTACATATAGTACAAGAATGAGGGGCTCTCCTCCAATACAAATGTAATATATGTTTGGATCTACTTCACTCTTCTCGAAACCAATTTGCGACAAGTATCTATCTGTGAATACTAGGCTTGTGGAGCTTGCTTCAGTCCATACAGAGCCTTCTTCAATCGACAAACATGATACTCTCTCACATGGATCTCAAAGCCGTGTGGTTGCTCAATGCACACCTCTTCCACCATGGCTTCTCTCCAGACCTGCTGGTCTGCTGCCTCCTCAAATGAGGAAGGCTCTGCCTCTCGGATGTTGCTCACCATAGCTAAATAGCTGCAGAACTTCTTTGGTGATTTATTCTTTTAAGAGCTCTCGCAACCTCTTGACAGTCCTCTTCAATGGAGTGGCATAATCCTGCTCATCCTCCTCATCTTCCAAAGGTGTAGAAGAGACTGTACACTCGAAGACTGTGCTTTGAGATGCTGAATTAGGTGTGTCAGTACCCTGTGAATTGATAATTTGGGATCTAGTGACAATTGAAACTGGTGTAGAACTAGTGCTAGATGAACTCGTACTTCTTGAACTTTGTGGCCTTGTGGTCTGAGGAACTTGTGTTTGAGGTCCTTGTTGCTCTCCCTCCAAAGATCACTGAAAGGCTTTATCCTCCTCAAATCTCACATCCCTCCTCATAACAACCTTCCTCAAGGAAGGGATGCATATGCGGTAAGCTTTCAAAGCCTCACTATAACCAACAAAGATACCCTTTCTTGCGGTCGGTTCTAGCTTTGTCCTCTTGCCTAAAGAAAGAATGGTAAACTTTGATCATGCAACATAGCTGTAGCTTCTCCCACAATGGCCATGTTATTCCTTTGAACAACCCCATTCTGCTGCGAGTTGTAAGGAACTACCAACTCCCTCTTAACACTTTCCTATGCACAAAAGTTCTTGAAGGTGTTGGAGGTATATTCACCCCCATTATCTCACCTCAACACCCAGATCTTCCTCCTTGTTTGGTTTTCCACGAGAGTTTTGAACTCTTGGAACCTCTTGAAGACCTCATCATTAGTCTTCATAAAATAAATCTAGGTCTTCCTGGAGAAGTCATCAATGAATATAACATAATACTTATAACCAGTAAGAGAGGCTGAAGACATCAGACCACATACATCAGAATGAACCAAATAAGTATACCCGCTGTCCTGCTTTCACTTGGAAAGGTAGTCTTGGTGTATTTCCCAAGAGCACACCCTCTGCACACATGCTCATGTTCCATGCTAAACTTAGGTAATCTTGTGTCAGTCTTCCCCAAAATCTTGAGAGCTCACATAGATCTCTGCTATTGTTGCTGCTGTGAATCAAGGCATGACTAGGTTGTAACATGAGCATGTACAACTTCCCCTCTGTGATCCCAATCACTTTGGCCGAAGTGATGTTGGACCCTTTAGGGTAGATGAGTACCTATCCACGTTTGAACAACACCTCGAATCCCCTATCCTCTAACGGAAAGTGATATCAGGTTCTTCTTCAACCTAGGGATGTAAAAAACATCCCTCATTACTGGGACTCCCTCTCAAAAGAAGCAGTCCCACGCCCAACTGCCTAGACCATGATATCATCTCCAAGTACCACCTCACGAACAACTCCATCCTCTCTGAGATCAATAAAGTACTCTTTGACACCAGACATATGGCTTGTGGCTCTATTATCAATGTACTAAGCATCTGAGGAATTTGCACTGGAAGCAAGACAAGCAATCAACGAGAACTCCTCAAATCGCATGGAAACGTCATCCCCCTCTACTGAAGCTCTTCTTCTTCTTATTCGGGAAAATCACCGCATAATGTTGTGAAAAATCGGTTATCCGATTCCTATTGCAACAAACTGGTTATATATCACCTGCTTGTTAAATTAATTGAACAAGTTAGTTGTAGTTTTCTACAACAAATATTTGAATCCATACACTACAACCTACACCAATAAAAATTGCGGAATCTAAATACAACACAAGAGAGAAATTAACATCACACACATCTATGCAATTATTTTTAGACAAAAGTCCCTAGGAAAACCCAATGCGGGAAAATTGGTGCAAAAACTGAGGGTTTTATTATTATGCAATAGTTCTGAACACAATCTTTGGATGCCTTGCTGGCTATCCAATATAGAGTATATCACTGACAAAATAATAGTGAGAAGTACCTCACACTATCCCAGGCAATCTGATACATCTTTCGCTGCTTGGAAGATCCTTCGTATAACGTAGCTAGTGCCTCCCACATCTGTCGGGCAATATCTTTGCCAGCTATGTGAGATACATCATGATCTCGAACCCCATCGAGAATAAACCTCTTAGCTCTCACCATCTCCTTCTTGTAATTCTTAAGCGAATCGACATCTGCGGGGACAACTACCACACTATCGACATAAGTTTTGAAATCATGCTCATCTAGAAGGCATAAAATTCTAGCTTTCCAGATCACATAGTTGGAGGCTCTGTCCAACCAATCTTTGATCTCTCAACCCAATTGATGCCATCTCTCCTGAAAAAGTCAAATTGTTTCCTCTTCTCTTCTGCGTAGCTGCTACCCAGATATTCACACTCCCTTTTGAAGTGAGAAATCCCGCACACAGCTACTGCTGCCTGCTAAGAAAATTCGAACTTCTGCCTAGAAGTCCTCTGAGGAAGGAATTCTCTCAGTATGTGCTCTTCTCTCCCTCTGACGCTATTCTGCTAGCAATTGCTGCAAAATATTTGCGTCCCAGTTGAAGATCTGCTCTGCAATGAAAATACGCTACTCCCTTTTGCCTCTGGAAAACTTCGATCTGGAAATCAAAATTCTTTGTCGATTCACTTAGAGAAATCGATTTCTCCTCAAAACTTCGACCTTCTTGGCACAAGCACTGAGTTGCCTCTGCAGTAATTTTGAATTCCCTCTTCCTTCTGCAACTGAGCTCTTCTGCCCACGATCTGTGCTCTGATACCATGTGAAAAATCAGTTACCCGATTCCTACTGCAACAAACTGATAATATTTCACATACTTGTTAAATTACTTGAACAAGTTACTTGCAATTTTCTACGACAAATACTGAAATACATACACTGCAGCCTACACAAGATAAAATACTATGGAAACTAAATACTGCACTAGAGAGAAATAAACACACACATCAACACAATTGTTTTTGGACAATGTCCCCGGAAAAACCCAATGTGGGAAAACCGGTGCAGCAACTGAGGGTTTTATTTATTATGCAGTCGTAAATCTAAGTACCAATTTTTGGATGCCCAAATTGGCTATTTGATATAGAGAAATGCTGGCAAAGAGTTAGTGAGAAAAATATCACACTAATTTGGGAGATCCGACATTGATTAAGGGCTGGATGGCTGGCCCCACATTGCCTCTACGCAGCTTCTATGTCAATCCTATGCAGATTTGCGTCACACTGGCTAGGCTTCACGTCACCTTCTCTGCTGATCTCTAGCTGTTTGGAAATTCGACCTTTTGGCCCTTCGGTCTCACACCCCGACTTCTGGCACTAGATCTCGACTCTCCCAGCCGGATTTCAAACTCCCTTTGAATCTCTGCATTGCCTTTGTGTGGCATTGCGCTGCCTCACTGAACTGCAGTGCACTATGCCCTCTTTGCTTTGCACTCTCCAGATCTGGAAAACTCTCCGTACTACTATCCCTGCCCCTCACTGCAAGAAGATCACTCGATCTTACTCCAACAACTCAATGCTGCTACTCTTGAGAATTCGATCTCTTGATCTCACTATCTCGATGTGTTCTCCAAGTGCTCTTCAAGCTCCTTCTTATAATCTCTCGTTGGAGCACCAACGATCAAGATTAAAACATAATCAAAGGCTAAGATTAACTGGGAGTTGATCCTTGTCTTCTTCTAGAAGATTCAGACCATATTTAATTAATACCCTTTAATTAATCACATTTCCTAAGTTTAGACTTAGGTATACATTAAAAATGATTAATTATTTTAATTAAACCATCTCTAGGTGGAATTTTCCCAAACGATTTCTGGGTATTGGAGAATGCATGTGTCTTAGCCTCTCTGCAAAATCTCGAGGCTAGAGCATATCCAATGCTATAGAAATCAACAACACATTGCCTAGATGGGATGGGATGTGGTCTGATCTATAGCAGAAGTAGTTGAGGTGAGCTCTTTTGAAGAGCACCATCTGCGGAAGCAGCATCAAGGGTGTGAAGTGTGAGAAGGAAGAGGAGAATGTGGCCCTAGCATCAAAGGGTCCCAGCTAGGGATAGGGGGAGGAGAAGAAGAAAAATGACCTATCTAAGGTCAAGTGCTTCAAGTGTGGCGAGCTTGGCCCCTACAGTACGTAGTGTTCTCTAAGGAAGAAGGACAAGTAGGAGAAGCAGGGCTAGGCGGTGTTGTCGCGCGGATTGGCACGACAACGCTCAGACCGGGGGCTGTCACTCTGATCCCCGATCCCTCCGTTTAAGCCTGTCTCCCGCGGCTAAGGGGGGTAGACCCTGAGAGATGATGAAGACCCAACTGTCGACCAGTTGGTTGGGAGACACGAGACACGATTAAGATAAGCACTAAAAGATTTTGATTAGTTAGCAGACCAGTGCCTTGAGAGATCATTATTGAGATTGCCTTACCTGTTAAATGACATAGAACGTGAAACGTGAACAGCAATCATTTTCACAGCTAGATCACAGTGCTTCTTAGAATGACCCAAGATATCCATCCTACTGAAGATAAAAAAAAAAAAGATGAATGATCAAACCACCACGAGTTATAAACCTTACTAATATATATTCGTATCTTCGACTTGAAACTTCAGATCTCAGCGTGAAAGATATAACATGAAAACAACTGAATCTGGCAACAAAAATAATTTTTTATTTTTTATATTTTTCATGATGAAGACAAATGCTTTAAATGAAAGGAGAGAATTTGTTTTAACTTTTCAAAATAGAGACTAAGCTAAGGGCTCCAGAAACTCCCTCTTGAGTAAATCTTTTTGGTGTCTTATGAGCTTGCTGGCTTGAACATCTTGTGGGACCCTTGGTATCCTTGGAGTGGACTATTCCCACCGAAGAAGTCCTCGCACTCCAATAGAGCTGACAACCTGTCCCTTGAAAACACAGAAAACACTTGCAAACGAATTGTTAGTGCAAAAAGAGACTTGGCATATAGAGACCAAGTTTGAGCTTGTTCATTCAACCGAGAATGGACAAGCTACAACAAGTGTACAAGATATACCAAGCCCAGAAGAGATTTGAGATAGCTGCAAATCTCTCCTCCCTAGACAATAGTGCCTTCGGGCAAAATGAAAAACAATTAGATAGCAAATGAAAATCACATGAATATTAAACGACACAGGTATACCTCATGTACCAAGGCATGCACCACAAGAGAAGCTGGTAACCCCAAAGACTTCTATTTATTAATGTGAATGCTGAGTACAAAATCCGGCAGAGTCTCCGTCAGCCCAATAGCTCGTTCTTACCTTTGCGTATTTGCTGAGAATGACCATGTGTTAACTGTGAGTAAACTGCTCTCAACTCTGCGTAGACTGCTGTTCAAATTGCCACGTGACTGCTGGAATGTATGCTGAGTCAGCTCATGTTAAACTGCTGTTGCATATACGTTAAATTGCTGAGCCTGATTTACGGAGTGGGCTGCCACGTCAACCGTTGTATATACCTTACAAACCACGTAAAACATGCTGACCCTCAACGTTGAATATGCTATCCATATAGACTGTGCTGCTCACGTATTTTTCTATAGTTGACTGGGTAAACTATTTTTTGACTTGCTGAATGGGCCAGCGTGGAAGCCGTACGGACTGCGTACGGAATTATTTTGGCTGCTTGAATCATACGTAGAGCATATGGATGGCTGAGTGTGGGGTCCATACCCACTCACTAAATTTAATACATTTTTTTTTATTTTATCAACCTTTGAAATTTAATCAAAGAAAAATTCAAAAATTTCATTGCCTTATGAACTGAACGTGGGCCCCTTTGACTTTGACTTTGACTTTTTGTTGACTTTCTTTGACTTTGACTTTCTGCTGAAACTTTGACTTGAGGTGGGCCCCACATTGCTTGCCACATCACCCTTGATCCTCTGCTTGACTTCCATGTCAAAATTTGACTTATTTTGACCTTGGAAAAATTTATAAATTTTTCCAATTATTCAATTTTTTTGAATTTTTTCTTCATTTTTGCCACTGTCACTTGAAAAATTGCCTTTGGAGGGACTCTGAGTCATTTTTTTGACCCCCAAAGTAGGCTCTAGGAGAATGCTGGGCCTCTGAGGATGAATTTCGACTGGTCATACGCCCCAGACATCTCCTAAGGCCACTTATTTATGCCTTTACATAAAAAATAATTAAAAAATCCGTTTTGCGGGAAATTTTTAACTATTAAA
>APFE031612292.1:13828-53473 GCA_000404065.3 Pinus taeda
GGCTTTGGGGTGTGCACGAGTGAAAAAATCCAGAGAATTATCCCCCTCTGAAAAAGAAAGGAAACGAAAGGGATAATTCACCGGATAAAAAAAACACTCCAAGGTGTACTCGTTTGCTGATCGGGTCCCACATCCTAGGCCTGTTACAAATTCAAGAAACATCATACTAGCATCACTTATTACAATTCCCCGTAGGGTGTGGAATCTGGGTACAAAGAAGAAAGATGATGAGAAGATAGAAGGAGAGTTAAAAAACTCTGTTCACTGATGACATCTGATGGTACAAGTGTCCTTTGGATCATCCTTGGGCATGGAGTCGTCACATGATCATCAGGTGCTACTCCAGTAGTCAACAGGCGGCAACGTCCGTAGAGATAGAGAAATTGTCCTCTAGGCTGGAGGAAGATTTCACCATGTTTGTAGCTATACCTTCAGGAGAGAGGTGGGGCTATATGGAGCTATAGTCCTGTAGTTGCAGAGTTCGAGCAAGGTCCATTGAGGTTTCCTACTCAAGGATCATTACCTTGCTACAGTGGCCCATAGTATTCAATAATAGGATGGATCAATGTCAGTGATGCAGTCAGATTCCCGAGTGATAGTTGTAAACTATTAACAGTCAGGTGTTGAGGAGAGCAGTGCAGAGTTTGCAGTAGTGCAAAGTCAACAACAACGCAGATTCTTCAGTAGACAGTGCAGTAGATAGTAGCAGTAAGAACTTAGGAGACATGCACCAGACACAGTTGATTCAATATTTAGGATGCTTCTCAATTGCAGTAGTTGCAATAGCAACAACAATAGATGAGAGGGAGTTGCAGTGCAGATCCAGAGTTGGAAGCACTATAGCAGTGTTAACAACAACACAAATGCAACATCAAACTTGCATAGTGGTTGGTGGGCAATGGCAGGTAGTCACAATGGCCAAACATCAACAACGTGACAGAGGGTAGTACAAAGACATGGTGTTGTAGCGGTAGTGCAACACTAGAACACCTTTCTTGCTAAGAGGGAGTGTTAGTTTTTGTAGCATTAGAGGTGTTCTAGTCTCGAAACTTTGTGGAGAGGCTAAAACACAGGAGTTCTCCATAACCCATAAATCGTTTATGGAAATTCCACATAGAAGTGTCTCAATTGGATTAGTAGCCTATTTTTAAATATTTCCTATGTCTAAACTTAGGGAAAGTGGTTAATTAATCAATATTAATTGAGAAAGGTGTGAATTATCTAGAAACTTACATGAAGCGATCAAGATATGATCTCAGCCATTGATTAAGGTTTAATCTTGGCTATTGGTGTCCTAACTGCAGATTGTATGAGTAGGTCAAAGGGTAGATGGAGAATACACACTTGACACACACTTGAGATCGATTTCCTTGGGTAGTTCGATTTCTCCAGAGAGCAGCAACAGTTTTCGGAAGAGTTTGAGCTAGAGAAGGGAAGGAGAGATAGGGAGGGGCAGGGACAGTGAGGCCGGAGGAAGATTTTCCAGATCCGGTGAGTACTTTGCAGAGAGGCCGAGATTTTCTCCAGGAGGCTATGTAGAGGCAATGCAAAAGCCTCAAAAGGGCAATTCGACTATGTTGAGGTGAAGTTGGTTTTCAGTTCTAGAGTGCCAGAGAGACAATTTCCTAATTAGTAGCAAGCAAGACAACTTGATTTGCAGGAGTTCCAGGTTGAGTGTTTGAGGGACTGCGCAGAGGTGACGCAGGGTCTACACAAAGCAAAGTGGACGACTTGCTTGTCAGGGGCAATGAAGTGTTGGGATTGCCAGTATTTTCTCTGCAAGATTGCAAGTTTTCGACATCTAGATTGTACTCAGATTATATCAATGCTGCTTAATAACAAAAATCCTCAGCTGTTGCACTGGTTTTCTCAGGTTGGGTTTTTCCGGGGACTTTAGTCCAAAAATAAGTGTGTCAAATTTTTTGAGTGCCAGAATTTTCTCAGTTTCCGGTTTTTCTTCGGCAACATTTTATTTTTGTGAAGATTGCAGTGTGATTATTTCGTTGTTGCCGTAGCAATAAACTGCTAATTTAATCAACAATTAGAAACTTGGAAGAAATAATTTCAGTTGTTGCAATAAGATTTCAGTAGTGAAATTTGCACACTTTGAGGGTTCATTCCTCACTCCTCCATGCCATTAATGATGGGACATTTTTATTGGAGACCTCACACATGCTACCTTTGGGGGTTTGACTTGGATCATACCTTATGTTGAGGAAACTTCCATCATAAAGAAGATGATGCCCACCTTCTTAGTCAGTAGTAGGCAGGACAACTTGATTTGTAGGAGTTCCAAGTTGAGCGTTTGAGGCACTGTGCAGAGGTGACGCAGGGTCTACGCAGAGCAGAGTGGACGACTTGCTTTTCAGGGGCAATCAAGTGTTGGGATTGCTCGGAGTGAGGGTAATTTCCCTTAGATAATTTTTTCCAGTATTTTCTCTCCAAGATTGCCAGTTTTCGACATCCAGATTGTACTCAGATTATATCAATGCTGCTTAATAATAAAAATCCTCAGCTGCTGCACTGGTTTTCCCAAGTTGGGTTTTCCCGGGGACTTTAGTCCAAAAATAAGTGTGTCAAATTTTGTGTGTGTGCCAGAATTTTCTCAGTTTCCTGTTTTTCTTCCGCAACATTTTATTTTTGTGAAGATTGCAGTGTGATTATTTCATTGTTGCCGTAGCAATAAACTGCTAATTTAATTAACAGTTAGAAACTTGGAAGAAATAATTCCAGTTGTTGCAATAGGATTTCAGTAGTGAAATTTGCACACTTTGAGGGTTCATTCCTCACTTTTCCATGCCATTAATGATGGGACATTTTTATTGGATACCTCACACATGCTACCTTTGGGGGTTTGACTTGGCTCATACCTTATGTTGAGGAAACTTCCATCATAAAGAAGATGATGCCCACCTTCTTTTCAACTTTATTGCACATTTACTCACATTTGGAGGACTTCTCACTCAAAGGGTCACATGTGCCACCTTATGAGGTTTCTTAATTGGTCTTCGCATACATTGAGGAGGACATCTTACCATGGAGGTTACTTGTCCATTTTTTGAGGATTTTACTTAAATGTTTCACCTTGGAAAGCCAAATATCCACAATAGAGGAGATCTATGAGGTTTCAAACCCTAGATCTACGATTTTCGTTGCTTATCTCGAGGAGTTGATTATGGTTTGCTACACTTAGAGGCCTTTGGAGGCTAGACATTGGATCTTTGACACATCTTATGCCCTTTTCGATTGAGGCATCTCACTTCCATGGAGCTCTCTTATTGGAGATTGTACACGTGTGGCTTGACTACCTTATTATTTTATGTATTGTTGGATAGTGGTTGGAGGATATCGTTTATTTATTCCTTCCTAGGTTAGATCCAGGGTTATAACCTTAGATATTGCTATTGGATTCTAAATGAAGATGGAGCTTAAACCTATATTAGGGTTCACTCTCTTCATCATTTCTCATGGTTGGATTTTTGGAGTTTCCCCTCCTTAGAGCTTAATGTATACATATTTCTTGGAGCATATGTGATGTGTAAAGGTTCTCTCTTTAATGTGTGGATGACCATTATGTTTCTTCAAGATTGAAGTGATGTGGGTTGGTTTACATAGCAAAGGCTGGTGACTTGATCCATTTTAAGAGTACATTTACTACTTGGAAGGAGTCCAGTGTGGTAACACCTCTTTTCTCCCTTTCTTAGTTTTGGGGTTGTTACTGTTCAATCTGTCATTTTGAAAATTTAAAAGTCCAAAACACCTAGATAATTGACTAGTGAAACTAGGTGGTTAGTCATTGTCACCTCACCAACTCCCATTTACTCTTTAGGCTGGCTGTCCTCTGGCTCAATGGAGGCTTCCCGAATTGTGTTGACTGGAATTCCGAATTCTAGAGCAATGGGATGCAAAGGTGGTTTCAACTTTGTAGAGTAAATTCCAACCAAACAAATTTGTGAAAGTTGCAGAAATAAAAGTGGATGGTAGGACTAGAGATTAGTGCCTGGTCTATTAGGTGAATGGGGTCACAACAAAGGCATAAATGGGTGGCTGTTTTAAATATGAGAAATAGGTAATATGGCTGAAAAATACAAGCCAATAATACTTTTCCCTTGCTGTTCTGTATTGCAGAAATATGGCCATGAGTGTTAAACATGTAGGCAACACCCAATACTTCAGGAGACTACAGCTATCAAGAACCATGTATGGGGAATTTCAATCCATGAACATAGAAGCAAATGTATTCATAAGAAAAGTCTAATGATAACATGACATGGAAGATGGGAATAGTACACGAACATCTAACTCCTGAAATATCAATCTAGTTATTTCAACATCAAAGGGAAAAACAATAAGAAGCTATATAATATCCTCACCCACAAGAAATTGTTAGTTCTCCAAGCGCATCCAAGAGATCTTCATTAAGATCCAAGGGAGAGAAGTCTCCCAACTCCAAGCATAGCAAAGAAATGGAGTTGCTCTTTAGCCTCTAGCTCAACCTTTGACAATAAAAACATATCTCCATTACCCTAGAAAGTGCTAGAAGTATACATGCCTCCAAAGATGAACCATGCATGAAAAGAGGGAGTGAGAATCCCTCATATGGTTAGATCATCCAATAATAAGATGTTTGACACACTATGACAATAAACCAAAACATAAAGACCTAAACAAAATAATCAAATGACCAAATTAAATGTGTTCCGTGAGCCAATAAAAGATGCATAGACCCTTAGCTCCACTTTGAAGGTAGAACAAATAAATAATGGGGATGGCCCCAATTAGCGCATATGCATGTAATGGTCGATGTGAAAAGGAAGCTATACAATTATATGTGGAAGTGACCCTACTTTTAGATGGAAAACAACTTATGGAAGAACGTTCCATGAAAGATGCCCCAAATGAAGGCCCTTGACTTCATATTGTTAGAGGTCCACCACAATATAATTCGGCTCCATAAAATGAAAGGTAAATTGACTTACTTGTCCTGTCCTTGTGTTCCAATTTATGAGTTTATAAACATGGAAATCATGGAGAGTGTGGGCATGTGACTTCATATGCATGGCCCCATCAATGTTCTTCTTGACATTGGACAATGCATGGGGGAATGAAAAAAAAATGTTTAGACTTTCTGAACCCAACACTCAGTATTCAGTTCCCAACAATTAATAAGTGGAACGAATACACGACTAGAATCCTAACACATAAAAAATATAGCAGAAGCAAAAAAACGTTACTCGATCTGAATCACACACACAAATAAATTTTTGCCCAATCACCAATTCTTCATTAATAAATTAATCTCGAAACTTACTTGTGCTCTTGTACTAGGGATAATGGCCCAACTGAAAAAATACAATACTGATCACCAACCTCACTGCATTCTCTCAGACCCAACAAACGCTCATTGAGAATCCTCTTTCAATCTTGTGTCGTTGTTGTGTTTGAGCCTCAATTTATAACTTTCCTAAGCTAAGATTGGCGGCCAAAATTAGCTCATCAAGTTAATTGAATATAAGTGACATTACTTTAGTTAACTATCCTATCTTTAGCTTTCACTACTTTAACTCAAATTCAAGTCATAAATTTAGCTTGCCTTACATGCACATCTCATGCATGTCACATGCAACACATCAACATGTGTGCAACTCACTTGAACACTTTGCATGTCGCATGCAAGCTACTAAGGAGGCAAATCAAGGTCATTCTAGTAAAGACACAAGACTAGAAGTACCTTCTGAGTTACGAAGCTCAACACTCCCTCTTAATGAGAGAAGTACTTCTGGAAGAACCTCCTCCACTTGAATCTGTCTCCAAGCCCATCTGATTATCTATAACTGCTCCCTTTAACACTGAAGCCTGTCCTGCTACCTTATCTGAAACCTGAGTTGAGAACCTGTCACATCCAACCATGCTCCTAGGATCTTGCTCCTGAGCATCCAAGCATGTCATATCATACCAACTAAGGCTCTTGGCAGTACTTGAAGAATCATTCTTCCTTGCCACTTGCTTCCTCTTTGCAATTGACACTAATCCTGTATCCAAGACCCCCTAAGATACACCCACAGGTTGTCCCAACAACCTGTATGATTGCTCTTGTTTGATGCCAAGCACTACAACTGCATCCAAGGTCGCTCCCTCTGAATATAGAAGCACCTGTTCATCCCGGAACAAAAATGTATATCCAACGTCCTCCAACGCTGATCCTGAGAGCACATTTAGCATCAACACTAGAATAAATAACGTCCCTGTCACCTCTAGAAATCCTCTTGACTCTCGTTGGAATCTGACACATCCAAACCCCTTCATTGCATGGATGGTACTAGTCCCACTGAACACACTGCTATTTGAGCCTATTTCTGAAGTACTGCAGAACACTGATCTCATTCTCGTCATGTGACTGGACGCTCTACTGTCCACTAGCCATAACCCACTGTACTCATACAAAACAATACTATTGTCAGAAACATAGGCAACTAGAGAAAATTCCTTCTTGAATTTCTCCCTAAAGTCATCAATCTCAATTGATGCTGATGTAGCCAACTGATCCTCATCCTTCTTCTTCTTGTGTGGACACGGGCTTGCATAATGACAAGTCTTGTGACACGTAAAGTACTTCACTTTTCTCATGTCCTTCACGGAAGCAGATCCCCCACTTCCCTTACTTTTTCCTTTTCTAGCAAGAGCAAAATTCTCCTCATCATGCTTTCCATCATGTTAGCCTGCACTTTTGGAACACCTCCTTGTCTCCTCCTTGTACGAATTCATCCCACAATCCAATACAACTGGGCAGATTCTCCTGTGCGATGATCCTGTCAATAAAGGCATCCCACTTCAAAGGAAAGCCACTCAAGGCTGATCTGACCAACACTTCACTATTAATAGTTCGCCCCACTACTACCAAATATCTCTAATCTGAGTGATCCTAATTAGGTATGATCCAATTGTGTCAGTTTTAGACATCTTGGCGTTTGTCAATTTCTCCTTGAACACCATCTTCTTGTTTTGGTTTGTACTCTAGTACTACTTGGTTAAGGATGCCTATATCTCATAGGCATATTTCTTCCCCTCACATGAGGTATAACATGGTCTCTAATGGAGTCTAGGATTATGCTCTTGGCCTTCATGTTCTTATTAAACTCAACCAACTACATAGGATCTGTAAGAATTGGGACAATCTTTTCCACGATGTCCTACAACTCTTTCTCCTAAAATAATAGAACAATTTGCTCCTTCCACAACGTAAAATTTCTTGGCCTGTCCAACTTGTCCTTGTAATGTAGCCTCGTATCCATCTCTGTCAAACTGACCAATAATTCATTTTTTCACCCTCTGCACGCTCTACGAGCCTGCTTCCTATTGCCTGGAAATTTCGGGTGCTATCTGGACACTTCAATAGTCTAGCAACAATTGTTTTTTTAATTACCTTTGCTGACCAAAAAAATATCAGCGCCTTGCAACAAATTCTCTGAGCTCCTCTTGCTTTCGATCAATGGCAACTTATAAAATTAGGGTCGTTTTTACAATGGCAACACCAACTGCTTGCTATGTTCTGTTACTTGGCTCAACTCTGTATCGGCTGACAAACCTTGATTGAATGTTGTCTGTGATTGTCGACTGAGTTTTGTTCACGCTGCCCAGCACATGATCTAGCGCCAAGTGCTATGTTTGTTAGTTGACCAAGCTCTTTTGCAAGTCTGGCTCCACCAATCGACTTTCATGATGCTTTTCGACCTGGTGCACTTCCAGCTCAACCACGACTGTCACGTCTAGCGTGTACTGTCTCCTCTACGATCGAACTTTGCAGCGTCCTTCAATTTCTCAACTGGTTCTTGCCACTCGTGCTCCCTGTGGCCTTGCACAATTGTTGCAGCTGTCCTTTGACGTCCCTCTATGCTGTGTGTTCTTTGCCTATCTATGTTTGTCGAACGCGTTTTTGTTTGTAGCTCGTTGGCCTTCTGGCTTCCAAACTCCGCTGCCTTGCCCCAAGACCTGCTCGGCACCCTAATCGCTGGTCTCCCTTTCTAGCGGGCGATCGCTATAGCGCCTGATTCAACCAACTTGATTGGCGGTTGGTTGGCTATCGGTTTGCCTCCCACCACTCCTGCGCCTTGGCAGTTGTCAGCTGCTTCAGTGACTGGTGAGTCATCAGGCCTGTCGGCCACAACCACAATGGGCCCCATGCCCTTTTTTTCTTCAAACTTTATTATTATTATTTTTTAAAATTTTGTCCCTTTTTTCACGTATCCTTTTTTCTTTGCATGAAAAAGAATTGCCCATAAAAAAATCTTCGTGGCCCCTTTTTAAAAAAACTCTCGCTGCCTTATTATTATTATTTTTTTTCATATGATCCTAGCCAACCTGGTTCCAGTGATCTAATACAAACCCTGATCTGTAATTCTAAGATAGATTCAAAGTTTTAGCTCTGATATAATGTTAGACTTTCCGAACCCAACACTCGGTATTCGATTCCCAACAATTAATAAGCAAAACGAATACACGACCCGATTCTTAACACATAAAAAATTACTCGATTTGAATCGCGCACACATAAATAGATTTATGCCCAATCACCAGTTCTTCATTTATAAATTAATCACAGAACCTACTTGGGCTTCTGTACCAGGGATAATGGCCCAACTGAGAAAATACAATACTGGTCAATAGCCTCAATGCACTCTCTCGGACCTAGCACACGCTCATTGAAATGCTTTCAATCTTGTGCTAGTGTTGGTCTTAGCCTCGTCACTTCGGCTCAATTTATAACTTTCCTAAGCTAGGATTGACGACCAAAATTAGCTCATCAAGTTAACTGAAGATAAGTGACATTACTTTAGTTAACTATCCTATGTTTAGCTTTCTCTTCTTTAACTCAAGTACAAGTCATAAATTTACCTTACATGCACATCTCATGCATGTCACATGCAACACATCAACATGTGTGCAACTCACTTGCACACTTTGCATGTGGCATGCAATCTCCTAACGACGCAAATCAAGGTCCTTCTAGTCAAGACACAAGACTAGAAGTACCTTCTGAGCTACAAAGCTCAACAAAAAGTTTGCTCAATGATGGTTGACGGCTCCATGGTATTGATTTTATACAAGGCTGCTCCATAAAAATGTTTTATTTTGACTAAAATGCCACAATATTCATAGCATAGCCTCCTTTCAATCCAATTCGTGGGCCATGATGAGAGACTCTGGATCATGTGAAGGTGGCTTTACATAATTTGAAACTATATGCTTTATCTTCACAAGTTAGTCATGCTAGCTATGACTCATGACCCTTCTATTGTATTAACCCATCTTAAGAATGGATAAAGGTTTCTAATAAAATATTGGTTTTTTACCTCCACATGTGCCCTTTAAAAGCACATGGAAAAAAATTCATATGGTTGTGGCTTCATATAATCTTTAATCAATCGTGCCTCCTATGGGATATCATGAGATCATAAGGTTGGCGACTCCTTTCTTCTCGCTTTGGAATAAAAGCACATGATGCAATACCCACCATGCTCGGCTCCTTTCTTCTTGCTTTGGAATAAAAGCTCATGATGCAATACCCACCATGCCTGCCCCTTCACAATTACAATATTGCAATAGAATCATATGTTCCCTTTTATTATAAATGGACATATATACATGGTGAAACTTTAGATAAAGGGAAGGGGGTTTATACACTTTAATCCACTATGATATGGTTTCAAATGTCAAGGGGTAAAATGGTTTTTAACTGTAAACATTAAGAGCTGTGACCCCTTGTAAACTCCACTATAAATAAAAGTCGATGTAAATAGATCATGAAATGTATGAGTGCCAGGCTAGGTTAACCATGAACAACATTATCCACCATAACACGATAAACCCAAGGCTCCATCAACCAAGATATGTCATCACGAAGAAAAACCAATCCATGATAATCCATCACATGAGCCACCTCAAATCCCATGCTATAAGCTGCCTCAACCACCATCCCAACCTTTTGAAGGTTAGGGATCCAAATTTTCTTTTGATCAATGAGATTCTATATATAAACCCTCTCTATTGAGCATGAATGCTGAATGATGCAGTAAACAAGAACAAAACAAGTACTATTAACCTTAGTTTGTGGAATTCAACTGGAATAGAATATATCTTTGGGCTTGTAGTCTTTGTCTGCCTTCTGACATGATGCACCTGCCCTAGAGGTCTCTATTGAGTACCTTTTCTTCAATCCAATGCCTTTTGGATATACACTTGATTGGTTAACAATCAATAGGGCCATGATAAGTGAGTTGGAACGTGGGTATTTCTTTATCACACTTCGCTCTCTTGTTAAGTTGAAAGTTTAAATATGTAGGTTGAACAGACACGATACACACAAATTTGAGTTGCTCGTAGGTTTGAAAGCTTCTTCCAAGTTGTGTTTGAGTTTAAAACCTTAAAGAGATGTAATTTCGTTTAGGGATTTTGAAACTTGCTTTAATTCTAATTGCTTAGAGTAAGTGCCATAAAGGCTTCACTATTGGTTATGAAGCTAAGAGATTGGAGTTTAACTTCAAAGTTATGTAGTGAAAATTTTACTTTGAAGGGATGTGCATGTTTTTCGTCATTAGGGATTCATCATTATTTTAGAGAATATTTGTCACAACCAAATGGAAAAAAAAACTCTGCAGGTGAAGGGGTTTTGGTTAAATATTTTTCTTTTGCTTAGTTTGGTATCATAAATCGTAGTGTGTGTATATTGATGTCTTTAATATTTCTATTTTTATGCTTGCAGAGAAGGGGGTTGATAGATTCCTGGTCAAGGAAAACTGACAATAAGGTGAAAAAAACAATAATTACCTTCAGATTATCTGATCATCACATGGCTGTGTAAGTTGTATTTACTGTTTTGAAAGCTTGTGTGTCCATGTTCCATAGTTCTTTCTACCAGTGGGCTGTTTTTGAGTTCATCTTTTGAAATGTTGTTCTCTCTTTCTCACGTAGTTTTTTCTACCAGTGGGCTGATTTTGAGTTCAACCTTTAAATTGTTGTTTGGTCTCTTGCTTCACTTTCCCATTAATCGTTGAGGGAAGCTTCTGAGGAGTTTTTAAAGTGCTAGTGATGCTGAAAGAAAATGTGTGTTTGCATGATTTACAGAGTTGTGTCAGCTCCTGGTAAGGTTTTAATAACAGGAGCTTATCTAATTCTTGAGAAGCCAAATCCAGGACTTGTGCTTACCACCACAGCTCGCTTCTACGCCATTGTGAAGCCACTGCGGACTAGCATAGATTCCAGTAGTTGGGCATGGGTACCTTTTTTTGACCCTTCCACTTTTCTTATACTTCATATCATTTTCACTTCATCAGTTATGAAAATTGTGGAGCTTCCTTACTTTTTTTGTGAGATATAGCTATTTCCTACTGGGTTTTAAGATTTTAAATTTCCACAGCAAGGTAGAGATTGCTGAGGAAAGGAGAAACCCAATCACTCCAAAATTAAAATTAAGGATGATATCAGTCAGCAGGATGGCATGATGTTGCAAATAGAAACACGACATTAAAAAATCTGTGATGTAGTTGTTAGAAAGTTCTTAATGATCAAAATTATGCAGGCAATTCTAAAATGTTTTCATATTTTGTTAAGATCTCAATTCGGAATTGACATTTTTTTGTGTGTACATTGTTATGTCAATGGTCAATATGAAAGATTGATCTACATCTTTGTTTATGAAAATTGGTTTCACTTTGTTCTTGGTTATGTAGAAATTTAAGGAGTTATCCACATTTGAGTTCCAGTGTTACAGACTGAAAAAACTAGAGTTACAAGTGGCAAAGGGTGTCAATCTCAATGCAAAAACTAGAGTTACAAGTGGCAAAGGGTGTCAATCTCAATGCAAAAACTAGAGTTACAAGTGTCATATCAGCTGAGATGACTGCTGTAGGTGGTGGCCTTGACTCATTGATTGTTCAACGCATATCTTTGTGACTGTTGTGTGTACTCTCTTTGAGGATCAATGTATACTTCTTAAGCACCACGTGGGAATTGAGTGGAGGTAAGTGGGAGCAATATTTCACAAAACTTGCAGCCCCAAATTACCATGTAACAGTCCCAAAAGACCGTCCCTTCATTACCAGCATCGCACTCAAAAATCAGGCCCGCGTATGAGTTTAAACTGCTAATGAATTGCTTGTGAACGGGCAGCCAAGTATATTGTGCAACAAATGAGTGGCAACAAAAGATGAATTAACAAGTGGCAAAGGGTGTCAATCCCAATGCAAAAACTAGAGTTACAAGTATCATATCAGCTGAGATGACTGCTGTAGGTGGCAGCCTTGACTCATTGATTATTCAACGCACATCTTTGTGACTGTTGTGTGTACTCTCTTTGAGGATCAACGTATACTTCTTAAGCACCACGTGGGGATTGAGTGGAGGTAAGTGGGAGCAATATTCCACAAAACTTGCAGCCCCAAATTACCATGTAACATTCCCAAAAGACCGTCCCTTGATTACCAGCATGGCACTCAAAAATCAGGCCTGCGTATGAGTTTAAACTGCTGATATATTGCTTGTGAACTGGCATCCCAGCATATTGTGCAACAAATGAGTTCGGTGGGGGACAAGCTCTGATGCATGTGGCAGTGCTGTCCCCAACTCATCTCTTAGCAAACTCGTGGTAAATGAAATGCAAAACTGGGCTGTGTATAATGCTTGAGGAGACAGCCAGCTGAGTGGATTTTAGTGGGGGACAAATGGGAGACAAGGCCTGTCCCATGTGGCAGTGTTTCACCCCACTCATCTCTAAGTGAACACGTGAGCTGATTAAGCTTGCTTTATCAACTCAAATATGTGCTGATTTTTGAAGGATACTTTGACTTGCCAACTAGGCAACTTGACCCCCTTTGACTGCTAGTAAATTCGTGGATCATGGGACGCAACTTTGACTTGTCTAGGTGGCTGCCAAATCAGCCTCAGGCTGCTCTTTGAACTGATCCTTGACTTTATTTTTATTTTCCACTTCATTTCCACTTGGTGACACATTTATTGTGTTCAACATTTATTTATTTTTTGCAAATTTTCCTCACTTTATGCCAATAACATAGGAAAAGTGGGTTTTGAAGGGTTAGAAAACATTTTTTGATTCTAAAAAATGTGTCTTAGGATAATTTTGGGGCTTTGAGGATGAATTTCGAGTAGTCACATACCCCAGAGATTTCTCAGGACCACTTATTTACATTTTTACATAGAAATTATTTAAAAAATCCCATTTTGTGGGAATTTTTTAATTTAAAAAAATCATACCTAGACCTAGTCAAATTCCGCGAAAGTTTACAGATGACCTAGCATGGTAATATACATCGACTCTAGACACTAGGACAAACCCAAGGCCCCACCTTTAAGTCGCACTCCAGCTTTGGGGGTATCTGGGGTATCTATGAGTGAAAAAACGCAGCTAGTTATTCGTCATTAAAAAATGTGAATAATTAGCAAAGTGAAAAAAACACTCTAAAGTGGACTCACTTGATGGTAAGGTCCCAAGTTACCTAGGCTGTTACAAAGCTTTTTTCATCATGCTAGTGACATTTTTACAATTCTCGGTAAGGTTGCAAAATTTGAGAACATAATGTAAAGAGAGGAGAGATAAAGGGCCTAGAATAGTTTTGCAGGAACCGTCCTCCCCCCAAGGATCCAAAGGTAGATCCATGTCACGTATGGATCTGCCACCGATCCTTCGGTAGAACCGCAGATCAGAAAATTCAGAAAATCGGATCCGTGGTTCCTCCTTTTTTTGGCGATTCTTGCAAAAATTGGATTCGTGGGGGCCTGATCCACGGATCTGGAAAGGATTGGGTGCATATTTGTAGAGGTTCAAGCGTGTATCCACTGTGAATCACGAGCGGATCAGAGAGAAGGTGGATGGTTCTGTGGGGCTTTTTTTATTTTTTTTGTTTTTGGAAATTTCGAACTGTTCTGTGAGGAACTACACTTTCCCAATACTCCCAAGGTGCTTCTTGATGCTCCTTGGACACTTCCTAGATGCTCCCTAATGGTAATGTTAAATTCTTAAAGTAAAAGTGACATTTTTCTTTATCTTTCATTTCCATCCTTTTACTTAAATTTTTAACATTACCATGAAATGACTCAGGATGTTTGAGAGCGGTTCCAACCTCATCAGACTTTATATGGAGAAAATAGAATTTCATATCGCATTCAAAATTCAATAGACTTGACAATTTTCAAGATCGATGGGATTGTGGCATTTCATTGGATTATATCATGTATGAGGGCATGTGATTGGCATTTAATCAAGAGCAACAAGCCCTATATGTACCCCAGGGTTGGTGTTATTGACTGTTGAACTCCTTTGTCATGGCCTTAGCAATTATGTACCCTTCACTCAAGTCAAAATCATTGACCAGGCATGTTAAGCTTTCTCTACCATATTATAAGGCTTGGATTAAGCCGTTTGATCAAAATTAGGCAATGTTGACTAAAATCCCTATAAAATTGAAGTACAATCAAAGGCTAGACAAGAGAAGAGGAATCTAGATTGTAGATGGTTGATGCTAGAATAATTAATCATTGATGTACAATGGATGCCATATCTATCTTGATTTATGTAAAAATATGCATGTTTTCATGTCTTCTACAACTAATTTGGTATTTTGGATGTTTTTTTAAATATAAATGCAAAAAAATACAAATATATATATAGTAGACGCTTCCGAGACGCTTCGCTTCCTAGATTTTTGGAAAATGATGCTTCCGCGTCTCCGCTTCCAAAAAATGTCCCCGCTTCGTGCAACATTGGGCTAGAATGTCCTATTGACTTCTGGAATTCTGAAAAAAGTTGATGTGTACTTTATGTCTTGGGCTATGGAGTCTTCGTAACATCTGCTAAGTGCAACTCAACAGTGAACAGGGTCATTATTGAATCATTGTATGGGGCATGGCTGATTTTCACCATATGGTTGAACAAATACGTGTTGGAAATATTGAGAAGAGGGTGAATCGATATTTCTTTCAATTGTTAATTAGCCATATAATTTTTTTCTTTGATTAGAAGCACAATATACCAGAACACATAAATAATAAAAATAATTTTATTAATAAAGTGAGGACTCCAATCCTCTTCAATCTGTACAACAAAATTTCCAACTTCTTCAAGGCTCCAACCTTGAATTAGGACCTCAATCCTCAAATATCAGTCCAGGCTCCAACCTGATCTCTCACAAGACTCCAACCTTGTATGAGGACTCCGATCCTCTACTATAAATCCTGGCTCCAACCTGGTCTCTCTCAAGGCTCCGACCTTGAATGAGTACTCCAATCCTCTCAATCTAATTCAGGCTCCAACCTTTTTTAAGTACTAAGGTATCTCAAAGGTGTTCCCGGATCTCTTCAATAGCTACTCCAAAGTCACTTCTTCACACTTTGAGGTCTAGTCAAAGTTTTGCTCCAAAAAACACTTCTTCACTCTTCAAGGCTTTCTCAAACTATGCTCCAAGTCTGTTTCAACAAATAATTTCAAAGACTGCTACAACAAAGGCTATAAGGTCTGCTAAAAAAGATCTTCAAGTTGCTCCAAAACATCTGCTTCAAAAACTCTCCAACTCTGCTCAAGAAGGTTCAATATTATTCCAACAGGGTGATCCAAAAAACATTTGCAATAGGCCTCAAAAATTCCTCCTAAGAAGCTGATTCAAAGTCTGCTCAAGGAACGACTGCTTCAAGATCTCCAAAAGCTGTTCAAAAGGCTCCTTAATAAGTGCTCAGAATTTCCTCATAGCTGCTTCAGGGTTTTCTTCAAAGATCACTTTTAAAACCTGATTCAAGTCCTTCAGATTTAGTCCATGGTCTGCTCCAAGAAATTACTTCAAGCATGTTCCAAGAATTCTCCAAGTTACAGGGGCTAGTCCGAGGAAGGTTAGATTGAATTGCATAGACCACAGTCCGAATTTTCACAGAAATCACAGGTCCGAGCTTCAGAGATCACAGGTCGAATTGTCACAGAGATCGCAGGTTGAGTCTGCTCCAATTTCAGGCCAAATTTTGCTCTTATTACAGGTTGAATTTAGGTTTAATTGTTGGCTGAATTTTGGTCCAATTCAGGCCGAATTTAGGCCAAGTTCTAGGCAAGAATTGAGGTGAAGTTTAGGTCGCATTTGGTCCTCCAGAATAGGCAAAGTCTGCTTCAAAAATATCTTCAGAAATAAACCATAACCATAGAAAACTAGAACCAAAATCCTCCTTCACTTTCCATAGAGTTCATGAGATATGAACCTCTATTCTTCCTCAGACCTGACCTCCTCTGCAGCCGAACACAATCAGTCCATAGCTTATCAAACGTAGGCAAATTTTCTCATGCACAGATTCCCTGAATAAATGGCTCCCATGAGGGAGGAAATCCATTGAGACTCAGTGTAACTAGCTCTGTGTCATCAATGTTATATCCAATAGCTGCAAGGTCATCTCTGATCTGGGAGACTCTCACAAGATACGAGACAAAACAATTTGATCTAGTCATGATGGAGATGATTTCTCAAAGCTACCTTCCTATTAGTTATGCTGCCCTCATACAATCCTATCAGAGCATCATATACTTCCTTGGCAGTCTTCAATGCAACAACACGAGGAATCAAGTGGTCCTTTATGGCTAAGTTTCCTGGTTCATCTGTTTTCAATGATCAAGTTCGAAATTCGCCGAATTTGAAGGGACGACGAATAAATTCCTTCTTGAAATTCAGTGAAATAATAAGTATGTAATTCTTAGTTAAAATCATGCTTCAATTTTCCTACAAGTTTATTATTTTCGACGAAAGTTTCCTATCTTAAATTCAATAATGTTCTTTATGGAATCCGACTCAAAATAATGTGGTTTGAGCACAAGGAATATAATATTTATGGCAAAAAATGGCTGCAAAATATGCTTTCTTTGCTATTACTTTCTCCAACACTGTTGGACGGATTGTGTAGCAATGTCTGTGGAAATCATTGTGCTGGTGCTAGGCCATGATACACAACATGTGCAATTCCCTAGCAAGCCCATCAAAATGGAGAAGCTATTGCACTAAATTTGAAGGCATAAATGGTAATATGAATATGGATGACAATGAAGACTAGTCTTAGTTTTATTAATTGTGAATCAATTATTTATAATAGTGGCTTGGCTTATAAATCATATAGGCTATTGATTAATTTAAACTATGTATTTAAAAAAATATTTATATTATATTAATTTTATAAAACTTGATAAACTTTATTAATTTTATTATTTGTAATATATATATATATATATATATATTATATATATATTATATTATATATTATATATATATTCGAACTTAATGTCAAACATTATTAAAGGTTTATAGATAGATGATTTTTTTACGAATATTTTTGTTGTCGAATTCAAATATGAACCCGAATCAAGTGACTATGCTTTATGGAATCTACCAAGATTCTCTTCACCTTGGCTTCATTCTTCTTATATTTGGCTTTCTCCTCAGTTCCCTTTTGCTTTGGAATTATTTTCGCTACATGATCCTAAAGCAAATTCTCTTCCAAGATAAGGAGTATCCTGGTCTTCCAAGATCCGAAGTTGATGACACCATCTAACTTGTCTTCAACTTCGAGACTTGGTGCCATTTTGACAAGAGATCCAAAAGCAATCAAGCTACTGAACACTTGTCTCTTATGTTGACTTCAATGGCTGCTCTTTCAACAAAGCTCTGAGACCATGTTGAATTTTCTACAAGGTACATAGTAGAATTCTATTTTTTTGCCAGATAATTACTTCCTAATGATTTTACACACAATATTCTTATGCCACTGATATCATTGAGCAATTGCACTTTAGAAAATATCAATAGTAAATGTAGTGGAAACAATAAAGATCATAGAAAGACAGACATGCACAATAGAAACAATCTTTTTACCCTGGGATACCCAACCTTGGGAGAAAACCCAACAACTTTTCTTTAGAAGAAATTATTCTTGAGCAAGGTTTACAAATCCAATTTGTTTGTAAATTTGTGCCAATATCCAAGTAAAAAATACCAGTCAAACTTGGTCAAACTCTAGCAAGTCAATGCTGGTCAAACCAACCAAAACAACCAAAAATCAATGCTGGTCAAATAGTCAACCTGTGGTCAAGTTTAGCCTTGCGGTGAAAGTACGACCTTACAACCTGCGGTCAACTCCTGTGGCTGCAGTCAACTCCTGCGGTTTGCGGTCAACTCTTGCAGCCTGTGGTCAACTTTGCGGCCTAGTCAAATCTTAGTCAAGTAGCTTGGTCAACAATCAACTTGTCCTCCTTTTCGCCGCACGTGCGACTGTCTGAGAGACCTCAGAAAGATGAAGAAGAAAACTCGCTTGGTGGAGAAAAAGGAGATGTCACATCATTTATATATACTAGTCAAATGGGGGGTAAATTAAAGGGACACACCCTTTCATGAGCTTGGCCAACTTGGTGCCCCGAAAATTTAATTTAATTTAATTTAATTAATTAATTTATTTTAATTTTCATAGGCTGACTTGGAGATCTCTTTGGCATGTGGGAATACCTCCCGATGCTACACAAAAAATCAACAACTCATACCTCCATGATTGCTCCCCCTTTTTATGGTACCATGGCTATGGTTATCTTCCTTGAAGTCTTGGCCATGACATGATCACCTTTATCACATGCATCTACGGATTTATGGGTCTACCTGTGAAATGTCCTTCCCCTTGGGGGATGGAAGCACCTAATAGGGTTAGTTGGACAATTATCGCTAACACAGGTGTGGTAACTTGCCTACAAATGTAGAGCTAGAAAGAAATTTAAAGGCATGGTTTGTTTGAACTATTTTTGTTGCCCTAACATTGAGTATGGTCCACTATGATACTTTAATGGTTTTTGTCCCTAATGATGTTGTTCTCTCTTGATCTTGAGGGTATGTCTCAACTGATTCATTGCACATGCATTAGAGTTCCCTTGAGGGATGGCTTGATACCTTTCCAGCACCACCCAAAGGATGTCTAGCTTAGTTTGAGAACGCATATGACTTTGCAGCCCCAACGTTGCCCTCCTAAGATGAGTGTTGGGATTTCAAGAGTCTCCAAATGGTTGTATGCCCCTTGCTACACCTCTAGACACTGAAACATTAAGCCAAGAAGCCAAGTAGATGGACCCAAGACGCGCCTAGGCTGGCCTTGACCCTGTTTGATGGGCTTTGCCTTGTTCTGTAGCCAAGATGATGATGGAGACCACTGAGATGGTTTGAGAGGGCTAGCGCACTATGATTTAATGCCAATGCTTGCTCTTGGTGTTGCCACGTCACCCATGCATGCCCTAGAAGGGTGATGTTAGCCTTCTTGATGATGACCACGTGGTGGAGGAGTTGTTACTTCGAGATGTACTCATGCACTTTGGCACTCTTGGACCCACTTTGTCACTATTTTGTTTTGGAAGATGACATCATGCTGGAGAGCCTTTCCTCCCACACGTGTGGAGGATTTATGATGTATTTCTTTTGTTTTATTATTTTGTAAAGCTATCTTCAAGTCGACTTGTGACCTTTAGGCTAGTTGAATGTTACAAGCAAACTTTTAGGGCTTCTGGTTGTAAATTTGTGAAACGTGACTCAGTTGCCGTCATATAAATAGAGGGAGGTCACTTTCACTCAATTGTCATCGCACACATTCCTCTCGTCTCTTGAGCAAGTGCGCACTAGTTCTCTTTTCTTTTGCTCTTGGTCGCTATGGATGAATGAAGGAGTGAATTGTTTTGGGAGGGATATTTTTGCATGGAGAGACTATCTTTGGATTAATGAAATGATTCTTGATTGAATGGTGTAAGTTTATTGTCATTTTTCTCCCATTAAATTGGAATTTATTGAAATTAGGTTTTCTATTAAAAAGTGAAAAATCTTTCATGAAATCTTGTTTGTATATGTTATGCAAAATTTGTCATTCAAAAATCCATCAATGGAGCTTTTTGCATGCATCATTTGACCTTAAATCTCTTACTACAAGAAGTTGTTAGGGTTTCTAAGAGAAGATATTTAGTTTTCCACCCTCTTCATCAAGGTCCTCTTACCATTGACCTTGCCATTTTTGACTCCATAGCCCAATTGAATAGAGGCACTAGTCTAGTTGTGAGATCACCTTGTAAATTTACTTCTTTTCCTTGTTTCTTGGTAACTAGGGTTAGAGTTTGGTCTAAATCTTTGTTTTATAACAATTTTACATCTATATGTTATTGTTATATTGGTTGGAATTACATTTAATAGATTTGAAAAGGCAAAATATAGCTTTAATTGCATATTTTACCCCTAGAAATAGGGCTGACATCTATATGTTTATTGCTGTTATATGCATTTTGAGCCATTAAAAATTTAAAGTTGACCTATCTCTTGCTTACCTCTCTTATAGCCTTAAGTCATTTGTTGATTTTATCATTTTGAAGCTATTTGTTTGCTGTTATATGCTATTGCATGTTGTAAATCTACATACCATAAAAACCTAGTTTATAACAACCCTCTTTTAGTCTATTGGGGTTGGTGGAAAGTGTATATGAACACTTGTGACTCTTATCACCTCTGAACCCTTTTTTGTTGAAGATTTGTTTAGATGATTTCATTTGCAGGTCTCTTAAAGAGCACTTGACTTGGAATCTTAGTCATGTAAGTTCTAAGCCTTGGTCGGGAAGCCTTCGTTTCTGGGGATAACATCCACCACTAAATAGAAGGAGAGAGGCCACTAAGGTGACTGTGGTCGCTGATCTTAGTGTTACCATAAGACGTAGGTTTCCTTTTGTGGCTTGTGTAGCTTTGCAGAAGGCCTGCTAGATTTTGTGGTATTAGGACTAACTCTAAATGGATCTAGTGCAGGGTGTCGCACACCCATCAAAATAACTCCCAACTTTAGTAAAGTAGCTATAGCCACTTGCAAGTCTCTTAAAGAGCCACTTGACTTGGAATCTTAGTCATGTAAGTTCTAAGCCTTGGTCGGGAAGCCTTCGTTTCTGGGGATAACATCCACCACTAAATAGAAGGAGAGAGGCCACTAAGGTGACTGTGGTGGCTGATCTCATTGTTACCATAAGATGTAGGTTTAGTTTTGTGGCTTGTGTAGCTTTACAGAAGGCCTGCTAGATTTTGTGGTATTAGGACTAACTTTAAATTGATCTAGTGTAGGGTGTCGCCTGCCCATCAAACTAACTCCCAACTTTAGTGAAGTAGCTAGAGTTTTATGTGGAGTTTTTTTCCTTTGACTTTACACTGTAGGAGAGCAGGGCTCCCTAACTCATATGTCCCACTATGGTGCTCGATGACTTTGGTAGTGAGCTGGAGCCCTGGTTGCCCCTTTGGCCCTCAGTCATCAATACCAAGAGACTTTGACATCATCCTCATTTCTTCCTGTTTCTTGATCAACACTAAGATGTCTAGTCTTGTATTCCCACTTTGTATTACTACACCTATAACACTATTATATGTCTTTAGGGTTTTGTTATAGTTACACCTAATGATTAGCTTAGCTAGACACTAATTTAGACTGCACTTTTCCTTTCACTTTCTTTATCATACTTTCAACATTACCGAGGAGCTTCTTTTGCACTCTCACAATGTATTCAAATTGGATGTATCTTTTAGTCCCATTGACCTAATTTTGTGGTCATTTGTTAGACATTGATAAAATTATCTTATCTTATCTTAGTGCTACATGTACATATATTATTGGAGGTTCTTATATTTTTTGGCCTAAATTCAATTGTCACTGGGGTGCTCTCTCTAGGCATTGTAGATTTTGTTGAGTGTTGCCTTGCCTTTAAAGACTTTTTTGAAAGGCTCTTTTTTCTTTTCCAACTTGATCCCCTGGTTAGCCATATATAGTTACATGGCCATTTTACCCTCTTTACCTCTTATTTTATACTTCCGGTACTAGGATTCGACTACACAAGCCTGTCTAGTAGCATTAGAACGAAAAATCTAGTTTATGTTTCTATTTACCATGAATTAGATATACATAATCACTAATGCCAATAAAATCTACTTTTTATCTGGTGCTTGACAATGACATAAGGATTGGAGATATTGGATCAAATTGTGAGGTGATTGTACCTCGAAGAATTATGGACTTGTTACCCACCAATGGTGGGTGACCCCTATGAAATTTTTTTCTCCTATTCATCTCTTCTAGACGAAAACTAGTAGCTCCTGAGAGCCACTTTGTAGTCGATGTGAAGTGCCATTCATATCTCCACCATCTACATCAATCATATATTTCCTTGCTCACTTGTCAAGAACACATTTCGCACTCTCACAATGTATCAAATTGGATGTATCTTTTAGTCCCATTGACCTAATTTTGTGGTCATTTGTTAGGCATTGATAAAATTATCTTATCTTATCTTAGTGCCACATGTCCAGATATTATTGGAGGTTCTTATATTTTTTGGCCTAAATTCAATTGTCACTAGGGCGCTCTCTCTAGGCATTGTAGATTTTGTTGAGTGTTGCCTTGCCTTTAAGGACTTTTTTGAAAGGCTTTTTTTTCGTTTTTTTCCAACTTGATTCCCTGGTTAGCCATATATAGTTACATGGCCATTTTACCCTCTTTACCTCTTATTTTATACTTTTGGTACTAGGATTCGACTACACATGCCTGTCTAGTAGCATTAGAACGAAAAATCTAGTTTATTTTTCTAGTTACCGTCAATTAGACATACATAATCACCAATGCCAATAAAATCTACTTTTTATCTGGTGCTTGACAATGCCATAAAGATTGGAGATATTGGATCAAATTATGAGGTGATTGTATCTCGAAGAATTATGGACCTGTTACCCACCAATGGTGGGTGACCCTTATGAATTTTTTTCTCCTTTTCATCTCTTCTAGACGACAACTAGTAGCCCTTGAGAGCCACTTTGTAGCCAATGTGAAGTGTCATTCATATCTCCACCATCTACATCAATCATATATTTCCTTGCTCACTTGTCAAGAACACATTTTGCACTCTCACAATGTATTCAAATTGGATGTATCTTTAGTCCCATTGACCTAATTTTGTGGTCATTTGTTAGACATTAATAAAATATCTTATCTTATCTTAGTGCCACATGTCCAGATATTATTGGAGGTTCTTATATTTTTTGGCCTAAATTCAATTGGCACTGGAGTGCTCTCTCTAGGCATTGTAGATTTTGTTGAGTGTTGCCTTGCCTTTAAAGACTTTTTTGAAAGGATTTTTTTTTTTTTGTTTCCAATTGATTCCATGATTTGTAAGATTTTTTTACTTGATTACTCTAATGATTTGTTGTATTGGAGGGTGAGGGGACGCATTGGATCTTACGCAGGATTGCAGGTGGGTCTCCCTATATGGGGTCCAAGTCCTCCAGAGGGTCACATTAGCACTTGTAGGGTGAGCATAGAGAGCCATGGGCCTCCACCATAGCAGATAGTACTTCATGGATCCCTAACACTATTCAATGATTGCTCGTGTTCCACCTTTTGGATGAGGACGATGCACCTTTATCACCATGTCCAACCGACGTCACACTTGTACCACACACTTGGAAGAGGTTCTAGGGTCCAGGAGGATGTGTCTCATCACGAGAGACAAAGGGAGAGCTTAGGTCATCATCCTAGCCCTTACAGATGGTTTGAAGGCATTATCGATCCACTTGGAGACCCATGAGGATGTCATTGTGCTCCCACACTCATTTGGAGACACCACATGTGATTTGCTTGGAGATCAAGGGGCCAACCCCTTATCCACTATGTTTGGAGTCTATTCTCTCACCATGACACACTTTGGACTCCACTAGGCCTTCTCAATGGGCCAACGACTCATCATGTTTACTATTTTTCCCTCTTGAGAGACTTATTCTTCTATTTTGGAGCTATCTTAGTGGGCTTGTCACCAAGAGATGTTATTGTTGCACATTATTTTATTATTTGGGGCTTAATTAGGCCTAATTTTGCAAATCTAACTCTTTAGAGAGGATATAAATTGATGAGAGGCTCATTCATTCCTCTCATCATCACTTGGATTGGAATAGTATCTCTTGAGAGATTTTTGCACTTGTTGTTGGGATGAGCTTTTTGGAGTTTTCTTGATGCACTATGATGTTTGGATTTTTGCTATTGTCTTTGGAGCTTCTTTCTAATGCGAAGTTGATGAATGGATATACTCTTTCTCTCATGTAAGTGAAATTTTAATGCTATTCTTGTTATCTTACTTGTCTAATGCATGCTTTTGTTATCATTATTCTTGTATGGTTAATGCAAAATTCTTTTGGAGACCTTGAATAAGTGATTTAATGCATGCGTTGCTCTTTGAGGGATTGGTGAATGTTCCTAGAGGCACCTCATAAGTTGAAAGACCTCGACACTTCATCTCCTTTGCAAATTTGAAGTATAAATACCTAATAACCTAGTTGCTGCACTTGGAAAGGCTAGTGGAGGTTCATTAGGGCTCCTTAGCTCATGAAATTTCTCGATCTATGCGTATATTGGCTCCATTAAGCCCAAGAAGCAAGGCATTGATGCTCACATCCCCTTGGTGGTCAATTTTACCTTTATTTTCTTCACCTTTCCCAATTCTAGGCCTAACCCTAGAGGGTTACCTTGGCCATCAAGCAAAATTCCTTGTAGCCATCCAAGGCCCTCTAATTTTGGTCCACTATTGTGCTGGAGTTTGCTCAAGAGGTCCTCCAAGTTTGAAGCAAATCTAACAGTGGAATCTCGAGATATAGAAAGCCCTAGCCAAGAGACGATCTCTTTCCCTAGATTGATATGGGTTAGTGTCCTCACTTTGGTCATTACATTTGAATTTTAAAAGAAAATTGTTCTTTGATCCTATTCTCTCCCCTAACTAGGTCAAGCCCCTCCTTGGTTGATCAACTCCATACCCTTGACCTGACTTGGGTCCACTTGCGTTCTCTGTGGTCCCACAACTTTGTAACTCATATTTTACAAGGATTACATAGAAGCTAGTTTTCCTTAGGGATCCTTAGGTTTAGAATAACCCTTCTCAAGGAGTATTCTCGAAGCCTAGGCCTAGGCATCCCCTTAGCCCTTCCTAGAGAGCCCATCACCTTGCTTCTAAAGCAAGTAAGCCATTTGTCTAAGCCTCTCTTGAGAATAGGCTTCAAGAATCACTCCTCATCCAGTCATTGATCCATTCATCTTTGTGATTCCTCTTATACCAGGTCTCCTCCTATTGTGAAAGTTCGTAAAGAGCAGGGAGTTTTCGCTGAGGTGACATTGGGCTATTGCTCCATTGTTCCCACTTGACCTAGTAGTTGCTCTATAGGATCCCCTCTTAGGACCCCTGCTAGTTTGAGTGGTAATAGGACTTGTAGGCTAAAACATGATATGATAGAGCACATATATATTAGAGATCACTCATTTGATCTCTCATCATCATCACACTTGGAATTGCGACCTCATTGAGGAAACTCACACTTGCCCTTTTGTGGACTATATTGGATCTTGGATGCATTTTGATGTTTGGAGCTAATTTTTGGACATTCTTTGAATTAATGGATGGATTTCTTGCACATTGTCTTGTAAGTACATTTAATTATTGAAGATCTATTTTCTATGTCCAATATATGGAATGCTTGACTCTAGTTCATGCCAAAAATTGTGCCCTATTTTTATTGAAGATTAATTGACTGCTAGCTAGACAAATATTGCATGCATTACAAATACATGACATGTTGAGAATTGTCCTAGTGGTGAAATGAAAATCTTAGTAGCTTTCCCATAATACTCCATTATTTCATTAAGTGGGTAAAAGCTTGAAATTTGTTGCTAAGGCATCAAATTTCGCCCTTCTTGGAAATAAGGTTAGCTAATCTAACACATCCTTAACTCCATATGCCCAAAGAACAAGGCTCTAATCCAAATTGTTGGTGATCAATCTCACATTTTCTCCATATTTTCTCTTTCCTTGTTTCAGTCCTTTCAAGGCCAGAGAAGGAATCTAGGGCTTGGTGCGAATTTCTTGGAAGAGAGGATTTTAGTGGTTGGAGAGCCTAAACATCAAGTTGGTAGAGTTTTCCACAAAACCTATCAATTTGGTGGGCATCCACTTCAATTTCATCCATAAATTCTCTTGACCTAAATGTTTGCCCTAAGAGGGAAACCCTAGTTTTCCTTCCCTCAACTTAAAGACTTTCTTGAAGGTTTCATGAGCCTTGGCTTAGCTAACATACATTGTAAGAAACCTTTTCTCCTTGCCTTGACCTTGAGTTATTCCAACACTCGTCAAATCAATCAAACCCTAGGTCTTGAGCCTTTGTTTCTAGGATTCTTTATAGAAAGCGAATTGCTTCCTTATGAAGCTTTGGACCAAAATTGTGTTTTTCTTGAAGACCCCCTAGCGAGATCATTTCATACTTTAAACCTAGAATATCTATTATAATTTATCTCTATTATACCATGACTCCCATCGGTTTTGGCTGTGGTGACAGTGGGCCACTACCCCATTGTTGCTTATAGGTCTTGTTTATACCTTGTAGGGTTTTCCCTCTCCAAGGCCTGCTAGATTTTGCAGCAACAAGGCCACACATGTATTTGTTGCTGAATGAGAAGTATGATACTATAGAAAAGTCCAAGGGATTAGCTAAAGGCATCTAGTGCAAATGAATGTTTGGTCATTTGAAAAAAAGATTAAGCCAGTTGCTATGGAAACATAATACTTAAATCTCTAATTTAAGTGAATTTGGGCAGTTTTGTTCCTGTTTTATTATGATGACAATGTTGGCGTGATGGTGCCCATGCTACAGCATAGAATGAGAAAGAAGAAATGAGAGAGAAACCTTGATATGCTATTCTATTAATGGAATTTCCACTCAAGAGGCATATAAATACAAGTATTTATGCTGTCCATGAGTCTTTGGGTTCTTCACTAATTTGTTAACTTTGGTGGAATTCATACATGCCAAGTGTTCATGGGCCATGGCATATTCTCTTATGACATATTCCTTACACCTCTTACGTATTGCATATTTTATTACATGTTTTATTCATTATGGATAATCTCTTACACGTTTTAGACCTTATGATATATGACATCATTAATTTCTCTACATGGCATGTCAATATCATTTAGATCTCATCGCCTAGGACCTATAAATCTACTAGGATTTAAACAAAACTTGGTCATAGAAATAAACTCATACGCGACCATTACACTACATCACAATGTGACTAACCATGATCATGCCAAATGATCATTTTTCCTAACAGACAAGTAGTTTAATCTGTGCATGGAGTTCTGTGTTCATTATTTCTTATTCAGATTTTGGCAAAATACTGTACAGAGCAGATTCAGAGTGGGTGATTTACAACCAATTTTCTTTTGACTGTTTTGTTTATATAGTATATTTATGCCACTGGATCTTCAGTTTTGATTTATCTGAAATTCATTTTTTTTTCTTGCAGCTATGGACAGATGTGAAATTAACATCGCCTCAGCTTTCAAAGGAGGCCATCTACAAGCTATCTCTGAAGACTCTTAGCCTGCAAAATGTTGCTTCTTCAAGGTTCCCATTAGTTCTTATAAATGTGGCTTGCTTTTTGTGCACATGAGAAAGAAAAGTTTCTACTGTAGACAATGTGGGATGAGGTGTTATATTTGAAATATCCTTCTGGAGAAATATCTTGTTTCCAAGGTCAAAATTGCAGTAGCAGCTTGTTTGGTAGATGAGCAGTAATAAATAATGCCTTGTACCTATATAAGGTACTCATGAAGTGAGTCTATAAATGCAGTCAGAAGATTCATGAATGATATGTTTAGTTGACCTCTTTTCATATGACCACCCAGTTGCTCCCTTTCTAGATGCATGATATTGTATGTTTCATTGTTGTTATACCCTTTGTTGGCAGTTAGCAAAACATTACTTTTTTGAGTTCCTTGTGTTTTACTTTTGCTCCATCAGCTATACTCTGAACTTTTTGTTGAAGCTAGTGGTAGCTTCAGAAGGTCTTCTGCATAGGCTTGATGTCTTGGCATGTAGGAGATGATTTATTGCCTCTTTAGGTATTTATGTCTTCTTTCCTGAGTCTAACTTAGGAAAAATACTATAATTAAAGTCAATTATTGTGAACTATAAGTCATTTTCCAAGGATAAATAACAAAACTATAAGCGACTTAGAAAGAATCTCAACCATTGATCTCCTAGATTTTCTAGAAGGGGAGATTAGTGTTAGGTATTTAGGCTTAATGAAGATTATAAATGAAAGCCTAAAGGAGAGGTGAAGACAGATAGAGAAGAGAGGCAACTACAACATTTTTGGGAAAACGATTTTCTCAAGAAGGAGAAAGCGAATTCTCTGGAGTGAGAGGCTCAATTCGATTGAGTGTTAATTTTCCTTAGGGCTATATTGTTCTTTGTTTTAGATAATTGCATTTCATCATTTACATATTTAATTCACTCCATAGCATCATAACATCATTAACAACATATGCAATTATATAGAAATAACAATATCATCATCAATGCAGCGAAACATAAAGGAACAATAGAAGAAAAACTTTCACACATAGAGACTCTAGGTTTGGTCGGAGACCAGAGAAAAACCCCACAAGGGGGAAAACCCTTTCAAATTCTTCTTCTTATTAGATTGTCATAAAATGTTGAGCAAATAGAGAGTATAATGATCCATATATTAACCGCAAAAATATCCAGCAAAATCAACTAAACAACATGCAAGAGATGAACCAAGCAATACTAATAATCAAAACCCTAATTCAGAAGTCAGTGGTCAAATGTCAACATCTGCGGTCAACTGACGAAATCTGTGTTCAATTGTTGAATGAATTTTGAAACCCTAGTTTTTGGCCGCACAGAGAGTGAGATGTGTGTGCGGCTGAAACGTTCCAGCTGCACGAATAGGCTACATGTGAGTAACTGCAGCCAAAATTTTTCTGTAGCATCCTTGCGGTTGTAGACCAAAACCCTAATCCACACGTGCGAGCTTCGGACCCTGCAATTTTGGACCTGTATGAACCAACTTCCACAAACCAACCTTAGACTTGTATGAGCCAAACCAAAGAAAGAAGAATGATTGATGATCTCCAAATGAGGGTCACTTGACTTGTATTTATAGCCATCCAAGGTTGTCCAATTTCTCTTTATGGATGACTTGTCCTTTTGTATACATATGGATTTCCATATTAAAATATATTTTTAACCAAATTAAATTCTTCCAAAGGGCTAGTTAGGGTCTTCCTTGATGAGGAAGATTGTCCAAAGGAGGAATTTGTCCCTGAGCTGCCAAATTAACACTCTTTCTCAGCTAGGGAGAAATTATTGACTGCAACATCTCTCCCATCACAAGTATCTTGACATCTTCAAATGTCGTCTTTGCTCGTCTTTGCTTACCTCTGCTTATCTCTTCTTGTCTTTGCTCATATGCTGGACACTCTCGAATCTAAAAGAAGAAGAATTTGACATCGGAGGGGAGCCCAAGCTACCTCCCTTTATCCATCAGGGAGTTCCAACTCAACCCACATCAATATCAGAGATCCTAGCTCAATTTGAAACAAGATCAGGGAGCCCTGCTCAACCTGGAACCACATCGGGAAGCCCATCTCAACTTGGAATCCGTTGGCAATGAGAAGGATCCTATGGGACACTCTCACCTCATGTCTATGATAGTGAGGAAGCTCCTATGGGACATCATCACCCCAAAGTCATCTCATATAGGGGAGCATCTGGCTACCACCCTATCTCCAAAGACAATGTGCGAGATTAGACCTACCCCAATGTGTAGGGATTAGACTCTATCCCAAACTCCCTAGCAATAGGTGAGATCAACTTACTAGAAGTAAAGATCACACTCTACCCTATTGTCCCATCTTGACCCTTGAGAGTAAGATTGTAGAACACATGCATCAACCAACTTGGGCAAGATCTGCCTACTGCAAGGGGTAGGGATCACACTCTATCCCAAGTCCCTCATCCCATTGGCTAAATGGGGAGGCTATCTGACAAAGTGGACAGGATACTAACTAGGGCATACTCTGACTAGGGGAGATCCCAAATTTCTATACACCCTATCGGTCAGAGGTCCTTCATCCCTAGGAGCCCACCAACTCCATTCCTCACCCTAGGATCTCAGAGAGGGGGGAAGAGCTAGCTCAGTGTCCTCGATCAACCCTCCTCTTTGTAGATTAAAAACATATCAACATGCTCATATCCGATACTTGCTTAAAATGTTCACTGAAAAGTTCAATCATATTGCTTCATGCATTACCAAGAGTAGCAGTGCCCTGTTTTCCTGTTCATGTAGGACATCAAATTAAATATTATGTTGAAACAAATACATGACATAAAAGGATACCTTATTCTTCCTTTCTCCCTCTCATGGAGGTAGCAACCACAAGCCTAGGATTGTCTCATATAGCAAGACTGTCTCAATGCATGAAGATATCTCAGTCCCAGTAATATAGCAGATTTTCTGCCAATCAGATCCCACTCTAAAATGTATCACTATCGTGTTTAGAATTTCTTCAAAGAACTCTCCAAAGAGATTTCTCAACCAAACTGTCCCATGGTTAGCCATGCTAGCAACAATGTACTCAACCTCGATCGTGCTTAAAGCATCGGACTTTTATCTCTTCCAAAATATCATGACAGGTCTCAAGTTAAAACAACACCCAAATGTGCTCTTCCTGTCAATCCAACCAAGTTAACATTAGTGTATCCATGCAGTCATACATCTTTGGAAGTATATCTCAGACCAAGATTGATCATCCCATGCAAATGTGCTTGGCGGCAACACAATGTGTATGAAGCGGCTCAATCATGAATTGACTCAGGTTGTTCTCTGAAAAACATATATCTAAATGGGTGTTCACAAGGAACACCAATGCTTCAATTAGTTGTTGGTTGCTAAGTCAGGTTCAACAATATTTCTTCTTGAAATTCAATTCCATTGGGGTGTCCAACGATTTGCATTCCATCATGCCAAATAACTTTACAACTTCTTTTCCTTTTCCAAACTTGTAAACCCAGAAAGAAGTGCATCATGCCAAGGTCTTCAATCTTGATCTCGGAGGCCAACTCCCTCTTAATTTTATCATTAGAGGCTCGTTACCTGAGAAGAATAGATCGTCAACATATAAAACCAAAATCAAAGGCATACCTTGGTCCACTTTGAAGTAGGGGTTCACATTGACACATCTTCCAGGCTTTACTAGGTAACTGTCAATGCGAACATACTAGGTTGGGGAAGTTTGCTTCAAACATACAATGCTTTATGTGAACATTATACTAACCAATATCCTCAGCCTCAAACAAATCAATATTGTGTAATCAAATCAACCAATTAAGCCTTAAATGTTATATCAAGGCCATAAAAGTTCCTGCTAATATCATTATCAAACTCTTCAGACCAGGTGCCAGGTAAAGCTCACACCAAAATATCCGGTTACAACCTTATCTATTGTAATGTCAACAACTGTCATTTACCAAGCAATATCAAGCCAAAATTTATAAAGCCATCCCATGATCATAATATGAACCATTTTTGTCCTTAGATGTAAATGCATACACCAAGGATAAGTCATATAAGTTTCATCCATTCATTGTGAAATCACTGCATACTGAATCACAACTGTTTACAGTTCAACCAATGTGCCAATACCAATGATGCCAATACAGAATCATTATTGAATACCAATAGTAATAAATGAGAGTAACTATCCCCATATTGTCGTGCCACATCAAGGCAAATCACCATTGCAAAATCTGATCAAAGCCCTAACTTGTTATCACTGTATAAGCCAAAACATATCTATAAATTGTTAATCATCATGTCAAGATTCAACACTGCTTATCTATATTAAGTCAAGCCAATAAGTCAAATCTTTGTCAAACCCTTGCAAATCTTACCAAATACTGTCATATACTAGCTTCAATGATAAAATTAGGACAAATAATGTATTGATATGCATACTACAAACTTTTGCAAACACAAGACGAGTTAAGACATTCACATTCTTTGCAACATAACGATCTCTACATAAGATAGTAATCATGTCAATTATGAAATTCTTCTTAAGATTCTATTAGTGATGATTCACTAGATTTCAACCCTGCAACACAGATAAGAGTAGATTCCAAACGATAGGTCACTTCACATTTTCTAGAGAGGTCTTGCTATTAAACAACCTTCATTTTGATCCCTGCAACAAGTCAAACATTATTTAGATCTCAATGTTCCTTAAACTTCCTTGCTTATGGAACTCCCTATTATATGCTTCATGTTTGAAGGTCTGACATACTCCTGATGCATTCCCGATTTCATGCATTAGATTTCAATTTTTGTATCCTACAGGTACCCATAGGTCCTCTTCCGTGTGGTTGGTAGGTCTATAACCGCCCTCTTAAGCCTTTCTCCTGACAGTTGGGTCTTGAACTAGGAGAAACCTTTTCTGGTCATATCAGAACTTGCCAAAACATTTTCAACTAAATCAAATCGTTATTCATACCCAAAATCCTTCCTTCAATATTCAAGTTTCTTCTATTCATTTTTCTGCAAATAATAATAGGTGTTGGAATCGTATGGAGATTTTCTCTCTGTATGGAAGCCACTTATGTCAACATTAATCAAGTCATTAACCTGTCTATCATAATACTGTTATGCATCAACAAAACTGTTAGATCATAGAGGCAAACTATGTTAGGTTCTAAAACATATATTCATCATAGTCATAACAAATCATCATCAACTGCTTCATTGTCACATATGGACATGTCATCAAATATATATCAAAGGTTAGTGTCATATAATTAGAGCAACAGACAAGTGTATCTTCATACTACAAGAATTATAATCACAACATCACTTCTTTGTCATATTATTCAACCATCAAGTCAAGTCATCCAATTTTACAAAGATTATCAAATCCTAACAAGAAGATCCTTAGTATCAACGTCATTATTACACTTTCATCGTTAGGGTTACCATGCTTATCACAAGCATTCATATTAGTATCAAGTTATCACATATCAAGATCAATGTATCTAGCCTTCTTTATGAGATCAGAAGATCCACCATGTCCAAAATGTAATATGCTTTCCAAATATCAAGAGCACCAATATATCATATGTACTAGAAATCAAACATACTTTCATATGCATGCATGAGTCATTTATGAAGGTAATATTCTCAACATACCTTAGGGCTTAACTTGCCATCCAATCTTGCGGCTAAATCATAACACTGAAACAATGTACTTCAAAGTTCATGTACTTTGTAGTAGTCATATACTTTTGCAGCTTGTAACACTTATTTGACATTTACAGCTGCAATACTTGCATATTGCTACTTTGAAAACTTTCAAAGACTTTCCTCAAGTATTTCTTTTCCTTTTCCAGCACCAACTCTTCTCTTCCTATACTAGCTCTCTGTTAAAATTGGAAACTAGGGCCAACTTGGGACAACTCATTTAATGAAAATGATGATTGCATTAAATTCCTCTTTTCGAGAGGACCAAAATTGATATAAAGATCATCTCATTTGGACAAGCAGCAGTGTGATTTTGAATTTAATGCCCACACATGTGCAAATTGTCAAGGTTGGCCATATCATCACGTAGGCTGAGAAAGCCCAATGGATATGTCACTTCACCCTCAACGACTTGTATAAATACAAGTGAGCTTTCTCCTTATTTGGCATCTTCATCAGTCACACATTCTCTCCCCTTCTCTCATTGGTTCGTACATCATTGGGCATTTTCTCTCTCACGTGTGGATCAAGGAGGAGAGGTTCTAGAGCTAAATTGCAAGGCCAAAAATCTTAGAAAATTCTGCAGTTTGACCAGCGTTCGCTTTGACCTTCCAAGGAGAGTTTGACTTCGATCTTTTGGGAGATTATCTGTTTGGGCATGCCACATCTTTTGGCACAAGAACTGAGGTAATCTGAGCACTTTGACCAGAGGCCAAATTGCAAGTTGACCATAGATTTCAGGATAGCAGGTTGACCAAGTTTGACCATTGAATTTGTCACTATTTTGGGCTGACTTTGACCTCTTGATCATGCCGAGTTTGACTGGGGAAGACCGAGCGAGCTATTTTGAGGACATCCTATTGTTGCTTTAACCATATTTGACTTTCTGGTTAAGGCTGATTTGGCTGCAGGTTTTAATAGGGCTATTTTGACTTTGAATTTGGCAAGTCTATTTGACTTTTGTATTCTATCTCTGCTGAACATTTGATATAATAATAAGAAGATTTGATCAAAGGGTTTTCCCCATCTTGTGGTTTTTCCTTGGCATCCGCCAAATCTAGTGTTCTCTTGTCTTGGCTTGTCTTCTGCATATTATTTTATGTTCTATATACTTTCACTGTCAATGTGATTAATGGTTAATGTGATTGCTATTGGAAATCTAATTTGGAAGTTGTCATTGGGTTACTAAAGGAACATTGAAGTAATTGTGCTAAGCATAGAACATACCATTATTAACTAAAATTAATATGGTATCACAACACAGGTGAAGACAAAGCCCAGCAAGAGAGAGAAAATCAATCACTAAGAGAGATTTGTTTGATCTAGCTTCAATGGCTTTTACATGTTACTTCAAATCTGAGGATAAGCTCATGGACAAATCTGAGTATCATGCATGGAAGATGACTTTGGACTTGACTTTGGAAGAGCATGATGCCATGGACTATGTGAAGGGAAGAGTGGTGGAGCCTCCTTTGAATGCACCTGCTGCTACGAAGACGAAGCACAAGAAAGGTGAGGTCAAAGCTAAAATAATCATTATAGACTCTATTCAAAGGCATTTGGTTGCTTATATTTCTGATTTAGAAACATCTAAGATGTATGATAAGCTAGTTGGGATGTTCAAAGTGAACAATGCAAATCAAATCCTCTTTCTCAAAAACAAGTTGAAGGATATCGAGATGGACAAAGGGGAGTCTATCCAATCCTACTTCATGAGGATTACAGAAATCAAGAATGACCTTCTATCTATTGGAGAAGTTGCTACTAACAGGGAGTTCACTCTCATCGCTCTCAGAGGACTTACAAGAGCATGGGATGTGTTTAACACTACCATTCTCAACAATGATAGGATTCCTAGTTTCGATGAATTATTGGCTAGATGCACTCAAGAAGAGATGAGGATGATGGAGAGAAACAAGCCTTCAAATGGAAATGAACCTAGTGCTTTCTCCACTCATGCTAAAAGGAAGAACAATGTTGGTCCAAAGAGACAAGGTGAAGGATTGAAGCAGGAATTCAAAGAAGGAAGAAAAGGAAAGTGCTACAATTGCAACAAGTTTGGCCATTATGCTATAGAGTGTTCTCTCAAGAAGGATACTCTAAGGGATGATGACAACAATAATCATAACAACTAAAAAGGCAATGACAATCAAAGGAGCAACATGTTCAACAACAAAGGAAAAAGGAATGCTCTCGCAGCTCGAGATGGAAATGGTCGACCTCCCAAAAGGACAAGAAATTCTAGGTATGAGGAAGGTAATGTTTTAGGAAAACAAAAAGAATTTTATCTTATTTCCGCTTTATCTACCGCCTCTCCTCTAGATACTTTGGTTCATTGGTTGATTGATAGTGGAGCATCAAGACACTTCATGTGAAAATTCTATCACTGCAACATCTGATTTAATTTTCCTACTTATTCTTCAATAAGTTATTTATGAAATTCCTTCAATAAACATTAAAATAAATTCTGCTGTAGACATCACACCGTAATACAGAAACAAACACATGTACAAGAATCAACACATTGACACAGATATTTTGGATAGCAATCCCTGGAAAAACCCAAAATGGGAAAACCGGTGCAGCAAGGGAGTATTTTATTATTCAACAATTCTTCAGTACAACAGGGTGCCAAACTGGCTTACCCACAGAGAGAAAAATTCTCCAACACTTCTCCTAGTCCCAGAGTCAGCTTAGCTGACCTCTGCGTGGCTCCCAGACACTCTGCGTCAGGCCCTGCTTGACTGCGTCAACCCTGGGCCTCTCTGCGTCACCCACGCAGGACCTCTAGTGACTGCGCAGTCTCCTGCGGCCTTTGTGTCTGCCTCTCCTGCCTCAACGCTGGTCTCTAGTGCCTGATACCGTCTCTATGTTCCGTACTTGCTGCCTCCTGACTGCTCACCAGACCACTAGTTCGAATTTTTTAGCTAACCCCGCTCCAGAAATTGAATTGATTGGTTTCTCTCAGTGTGTTCTCCAAGTGACCCTCAAGCCTCCTCTTATACTTTTTTCGTTGACAAATCAACGGTCGAGATTAAGTCCCTAATCAATGACTAAGATTAACTCTGGCTTGATCCATGACTTTTGGACCCTTCTAACACAATTTTATATTAATTCACATTAATATTTTATTTTCCCTAAGTTTAGACTTAGGGACTCCATTAAAAATATTAATTATTTTAATATCTCCCAAACTGTTTAGAATCTTCCCAAACCATTTCTTGGCATTGGAGATCTCATGTGCTTTAGCCTTTCCACCAATTTTCGTGGCTAGAGCACATCTGATGCTATCCCAAATCAACACTTCATTGGGTACAAAGAGGCTCTCTCAAATTTGGTTGAAAAGAAAACTAACTTGGAAATCATACTTGGAGATAATGCCACCTATCCCGTGAAAGGAATGGGAATTGTCACTCTTCACTTGAATCAAGGTAAAACCATTCATCTCCAAGAAGTGTTGTATGTGCCTGATTTAAAGAAGAACCTAGTGTCTATTTCTGCGATGGATGATAAGGGCTTCAAGGTAGCATTCATTGATGGAAATGAACGTATTTGGCAAAGAAACCCTAAATATGCTTTTACACTTGGATTTAGGGTCGAAGGTCTTTAAGAGCCTTGACTTGTGATACCTTTCTTCAATTTGAATTATGGCATTGAAGATTTGGTCACCTTCATTACAAAGCCTTACCTGGGGTAAGAAAGATGGTCACAGGTATGTTCGAGTTCAACATGAACCATGCAAGAGTTTTTCAGGGTTGTACAATTGGGAGACTTACAAGGGGACCATTCCCTTCAAGCGAAAGTCAAACTTCCAATATTTTTCAATTGGTCCATTCTGACCTATTTGGTATGTTGCCCGTAACATCATTGGGAGGTTATTTATGCTATGCAATTTTTGTGGATGAATTCTCTCGCAAAACATGGATCTACTTCTTAAAGAAGAAGGACGAAGTGTTCAAATGATTCCCTTCTTTCAAAGCCTTGGTGGAAAATCAAACAGGGAAGAAGATCAAGATATTGAGAACCGACAATGGAACTGAATATGAATCAAATGAATTCAATGACTTTTGCAGAGAGGCTGGCATTAAGAGGGAGACAACCGTTCCATACACTCCTGAGAAAAATGGCATTGCTGAAAGGAAGAATCGAACAATCATGGAAGCCACCTATGGCATGCTCCATGATCAAAGTCTACCGAAGTTCTTATTGGGAGAAGCTACCAACACTGCCGTGTATGTTCAAAATAGGAGCCTGCATCAAGCACTGGATTTCAGGACATCCGAAGAAGTTTTCACTGGTAAGATACGTGATGTTTCTCATTTTAGAATATTTGGTTGTCCCGTGTATTTTCATGTGCCTAAAGAGAAAAGAAACAAGTTGGAAGCATCTGGGAAGAAAGGTATATTTGTGGGCTACAGTGAAAATTTAAAGGCATATAGAATCTATGTGCTTGGACAAAGAGATGTGGAAGTTAGCCATGATGTCACCTTCGATGAAGATATTGCCCTTGGGAAGGCTCGAGATCGCCCCATTCCATGGAAGGACAATAATAATGATGCTGCAGAGAATTAGGATGAACCTATTCCTGATGTTGAAGGCCTGATGGATCCCATTGATCCCCCACCTAGTGATCCCTCTACCTCAAGGAAAAGACCATTGTGGCTCAAAGATACTCTTGAAGATGCTGAGAGACATATTGCTCCAAGAGGGACTTTCTGTGAAAGCAAGAAGCCAAACAAGTATCAAGGGTACTTAATTGCTATGAGTACTATTGTTCAATTTGAGCCATGTACGTTTGAAGAAGCCATAAAACACCAAGTCTGGAAGGATGCGATGAATGAGGAATATGAATTTATCATGAAGAATGATGTCTGGGACGTGGTTCCTAGACCCAAGGACAAGTCCGTGGTTACTTTTAAATGGCTTTACAGAATCAAACATGGAGCTGATGGGAGTGCTGAAAAATATAACGCCAGGTTCATTACTTGAGGCTTCTCTCAGAAGGAAGGAGTGGACTATGACGAGATATTTTGCACTGGTTGCTAGATATACCACTATTCGATCCATTATGCTCTCACTGTCTCTCAAGGATGGAACCTACACTGGATGGATGTTAAGACTACTTTCTTACATGGCTCGCTTAAGGAGGAAGTCTACTTAGGACAACTTGAGGGGTTTGAAGTACAAGATCGAAGGACACACATGTGTAGGTTGTAGAAATCCCTCTATGGGTTGAAGAAAGCCCTTAGGGCTTGGTATGAGAGGATTGATAGCTATCTTATGATGTTGGGATTTACAAGGAGCGATGCTGATCCTAACCTATACTCTAAGGTTGAAAATGACATGCCTCTCATTTTGGTCCTTTATGTGGATGGTCTCTTTCTGACAGCTGCAAACCCTCTCATTCATCAATGCAAGAGGGAGTTGTCTTTCGAGTTCGAGATGAAGGACCTAGGTCTGATGCATTACTTCCTAGGCCTAGAGGTCTGGGTAAAGCCAGGTGAGATTTTCCTTTCTCAAGGAAAATACATTGTGAAGCTGCTCGAGAGATGTGGGATGGTGGATTGCAAGTTTGTGTTTACTCTGATGGAACTCAACTTTAAGAAGTTATGTGGAAGTGTTGTTGGGCCTGAATCAGTGTTTTAAAAGTCGGCCGGCTCAGAACCGACTCGGCCGAGTTGATCCGAGCTGGTAAAAAAATTTGCGACTCGTTCGTCGAACCGGTTCGGTCGGCCGAGTCCGTATCAACTCGGCCGGGTCACTTCATGCGGCTAGTAAACCCCAAAAATGCATTTTTATATGTTTTTTTTTTTTTTGAGTGTGGGGGACTCCAAATGGTTTTATTAATTAGTTTTTTGGTCTTTGGGGTCCATTCCCCTCTCCTAGTGTTGATATGCTATTCAAATTTCATGGGGTCCATTCCCCTCTCCTTAATCTTCATTTTCATCCTTTTACTTAAATTTTTAACATTACCATGAAATGACTCAGGATGTTTGAGAGTGGTTCCAGCCTCATTGGATTTCATATGGAGAAAGTAGAATTTTAGATTTCATTCAAAATCCAGTAGACTTATCAGTTTTTTAGTATTTCAGGATCGGGGGATTGCAATGTTTCCTTTGAATTTTGTCATGTATTAGGGTATGGAACTTGTATTTAATCAAGAGCACCAATCCCTCTATGTACCTTGATGTTAGTGACATTGGTTGTTGAACTCCTCCGGGATTCGCTCCCAAACCAGGAGCTTCTGAAAATGTTGCTCCCGCTCCTGTTTTCGCTCTCGCTTCCCACTTTCGCTCCCGCTCCCAAGTAACACCAAGCCAGAGGATGTTGGCAACTCTAGCAGTAGCCAGTAGTACTGGTCACAGACTTTTGTTGTAGAGGCCATTTATAGCCTCCTTGGTTATGTGTTTTTGTTTTGATCTCTATATCATCATCGTGTAT
>APFE031612292.1:53493-67206 GCA_000404065.3 Pinus taeda
ACCGTTTCCATATTGACTCGGCTGAGTCATAAATAGCGGCCCGTAACCCCATCGAAAACAACGATTTAACATTTTTTTAATGAAATTTTAAGGTGTTTGCTGATTGGTTTAGACTCCAATGTGTTTTATGAATTAGCTAAATGTTATTTGGGGTCCATTTCCCCCTCCCAAACCCTATTTAACACACTCAAATGCTGTCTACTATTGATATGCTATTCATCCTTTTACTTAAATTTTTAACATTACCATGAAATGACTCAGGATGTTTGAGAGTGGTTTCGGCCTCATTGGATTTCATATGGAGAAAGTGGAATTTTAGATTTCATTCAAAATCCAGCAGACTTATCAGTTTTTCAGGATTTTAGGATTGGGGGATTCCAATGTTTCCATTGAATTTTGTCATGTATTAGGGTATGGAACTCGTATTTAATCAAGAGCACCAATCCCTCTATGTACCTTGATGTTAGTGACATTGGTTGTTGAACCCCTTTAAGATTCGCTCCCAAACCAGGAGCTTATGAAAATGTCACTCCCACTCCCGTTTTCGCTCTCGCTCCCCACTTTCGCTCCTGCTCCCAAGTAACACTGAGCCAGATGATGTTGGCAACTCTAGCAGTAGCCAGTAGTACTGGTCAAAGAGTTTTGTTGTAGAGGCCATTTATAGCCTCATTGGTTATGTGTTTTTGTTTTGATCTCTATATCATCATCGTGTATGTATTGGACAATGCACTGGGTGCCATTTTGATATAATGGATATATTCATGAGCCTACTTTGATCATATGTTGTCTTCTATCTATATTCTAATGATGTGTGTTTGAAAACATGAATGAAATTTTTTAAAATTATGTGTTTTTATAAAAAAAATATCTTATGTATTTTTTACAACGACCGAGTCATTGAAATCGAGCTGGCCGAGTCGATACGGAGTCGGAGTCGGAGTCGACCCTCGGCCGAGTCGGAGTTGGAGTCAGAGTTTTAAAACATTGGCCTGAATTGGCAAACTCTTCCGAATATAGACAACTTGTGGGGGCCTTGATGTTCTTGGTAAACTCCCGTCCTGACATATGCTTCGCTATGAATACATTTAGTCAATTTATGGTCAAGCCACATCACATACATTGGATTACTGCTAAGAATCTATTGAGATATCTTCGTGGCACAATCAACTATGGACTGAGATAAATTGCCAGGAATTTGAGGCTACATGGATATATTGATGTTGAATGGGACCCTATGAGCTGTCTGTATAGGGTAGAATTGACATCCTTGTCTTCTGATGCATCAATCTTCTTCTAGTTGGTGATCATTGGCATAGCCATAGGTCTACATTCCTCCATCCTGAATCTTTTCAGGTTTCTGTAGCATACCTCTCTTGCCCAAAGAAGATTTCTCCCTTCTGCTGCCAAACTTCCAACCCTAGGAAGTAGTGCATTCGTCCCAAATCCTTCATATCAAATTCTGTGGCTAGATTCTTCTTGCAGTCCCCAATGAGTCTGGATGATCCTGTCAGAAAGAGATCATCCACATATAATACTAAGATTAACGTCTCGTTCTCTACAACCAGATATTAGAGATTCGGATCCATGTCACTCTTGACAAACCCCATCTTCTGCAAGTAGCCATCTATTCGACCATACCATGCTCTCGGTGCTTGTTTCAACTTTCAGCCCATATAAGGCTTTCTTCAATCTGCATACATGAGACTTCTTCTCATGAGTTTCAAAGCCCTCTGGTTGTTCAATGTATACCTCCTCTTCTATTACCCCGTTTAGAAATGCCGTTTTGACATTCATCTGATGGATCTCCCATCCCATCTGGGCTGCAAGAGATATCACGGTCCTAATAGATGTATACTTGGCTACCGAGGCAAAGGTCTCCTCATAGTCAATCCCTTCTTTTTGAGCATACCCCTTAGCTACAAACCTGGCCTTGTATTTCTCAACACCGCCGTTTGTAGCGTATTTGATCTTGTAGATCCATCTTGAACCTACCACTGACCTGTCTTGAGGTCTTGGCACCACCTCCCAGACATCGTTTACCATTATGGAGTTGTATTCCTTTACCATCTCATCTAGCCAAACCTGATGTTGAGCTGCCTCCTTGAAACTGGCAGGCTCTCCATCCTGAGCTACTAATGCCTGATATCTATTTGGCTGTGTTCTCTCCCTCTTATTGTTTCTTGGCGCACTGATGAAGTCCTCTGCATCTCGTAGAATTTGACGAAGTTCCTTGCTAGTTCTTCCTCTACCAGTAGGTGCTTCTGTTCACTCCTCCTCATCCTGAGAATCTTCTTGTCTTGAGGAAGAATTCTTTACTTCTGTTGGTTGAATAGGTTTAACCAACAGCTCCTCTTTCGACTGCTCCTCAGAAGGCATCTCGTGAGATCTTCTGAAAGCCCTATCCTCCATGAACTTTACATCTCGTCGTACTACTACCTTCCTTCTCCCTGGAAGATAGATTCTGTATGCCTAAGCGTTCTCGCTATATCCTACCAGATATCCCTTTTCCGCAGTCTGATCCAGGTTCTTCCTCTTTTCTTTGGGTATGTGGCAATATGCTAGACTCCCAAATATCCTGAAATGACTGACTTCAGGTGTCTTCCCTGTGAAGACTTTCTTTGGAGTAATCTTGCCCAGTACCCGATGAGGAGTTCTGTTCTGAACATAGATTGCTGTGTTGCATGCTTTTGCCCATAGGAATTTTGGCATATCTTGATCATACATCATGGCTCTAACTGCTTCTACAATAGTCTTGTTCTTTCTTTCTGCTAACCCATTCTGCTCCGGATTATATGGAGCTGTCCACTCTCTTCTGATGCCCTCCTTAGTGCAAAACTCAGTGAAGTCCTTATCGACATATTCTCCACCATTATCTGAGCGCAAAACTTTTATTTTCTTCCTAGTCAGATTCTCCACCAGAGCCTTGAACTCCTTGAATCGACAAAAAACCTTATCCTTGGTTTTCAGAAAATAAATCCAAGTTTTCCTTGAGTGGTCATTAATAAAGGTAAGGAAATACTCGGCATCACTGAGAGCTTTGATGGACATAGGTCCACAAATATCATAGTGTATCAATCCTAGTACACTCTTGGCCCTATGTTTGCTCCTAGGAAATGCTACCTTGGCATACTTTCCTAGAGAACATCCCCTGCATACATCATCTCATTCTGTACTCAGATCCAGAACTCCTGTTACAGTGCTCCTGAGAATTCTCAGAGCTCCATGGTGCAAGTGACCCATTTTTCTGTGCCATAGTTCGTTCAAGTCCTTGTCTCCATGATTGCGTATTAGTGCCATTGGTGATTCTAGTTGCAATCTATACAACCGATTACTTTTGATCCCGATCTGCACTTTCTTTTTCTAGCTTAGGTGTTTGACGTATACCTTCTCCTTGATGAAGTAGACGTCATAGGCCTTGCCTTGTAGTTGCGACATGGAAAGTAAGTTCATCCCCAATCCTGGTACATGCAACACATTTGTAGCACGGAACCGTTCTCCCGATTCTGTTTGAAAAACTATGGTACCCTTCCTTACTGGAGTACACTTTGCCTTGTTCCCCATGGTGATCTGAAAGTTCATCTTCTCTTCTCAATATTTTGAGAAACACTCCTTGATTCTCGTCATATGCCACGAAGCTCCACTATCTATATACCATACTTCTGATGATGCAGCACTAGTCATACACGCCACTTCTTCTTCCACCCTGGAAGCCAACATAGAGAAATCGAAATCTCTTTCTCTTGTGCAATCTTCCGAAAATCTATGTGAGCCCCTTGACGTGGATGCCTCTGCATCGTGGTCTCGACCCATAATTGATTTTCGCTTTGTCTCTGATTACTCGCTCTGATACCATGTGAAAATTCTATCACTGCAACAACTGATTTATTTTTCCTACTTATTCCTCAATAAGTTATTTATGAAATTACTTTAATAGACATTAAATAAATACTGTTGCAGATATCACACGGTAATACAGAAACAAACATATGCATAAGCATTAACAGATTGACACAGATATTTTGGACAACAGTTCCCGGAAAAACCCAATGTGGGAAAACCGGTGCAGCAAGGGAGGATTTTATTATACAACAATTCTTTAGTACAACAGGCCCACAGGGTGCCAAACTGGCCTACCCACAAAGAGAAATAATTCTCCAGCACTTCTCCCAATCCTTGCGTCAACCCGTCTGACCTCAGCGTGGCTCTCAAACCCTTTGCGTCAGCCTTGCTTGACTGCGTTAGCCTTGGGCCTCTCTGTGTCACCAATGCAGGCCTAGCTAGTGACTACGCAGTCTTCCGCTGCCTCTACGTTTTCTTGAAAAGCCCTGCGTGTGCCTCTCTTGCCTTAGCGCTAATCTCCAGTGGCTGATCCCGCCACTCTGCTCCGTACTTGCTGCCTCCTGATTGCTCACCAGACCACTGGTTCAATTTCTTAGCTAACCCTGCTTCAGAAATTGAACTGACTAGGCTCTCTCAGTGTATTCTCCAAGTGACCGTCAAGCCTCCTCTTCTACTTTTCTCGTTGACAAATCAACAGCCGAGATTAAGTCCCTAATCAACGGATAAGATTAAATCTGGCTTGATCCATGACTTTTGGACCCTTCTAACACAGTTTTATATTAATTCACATTAATATTTTATTTTCTTTAAGTTTATACTTAGGGACTCCATCAAAAATATTAATTATTTTAATATCTCCCAAATTTTTTAGAATTTGCCCAAACCCTTTATGGGTATTGGAGATCTCACGTGCCTTAGCCTCTCTGATGCTACCCCAAATCAACAAGGAGACCAGGGCAAAACCCCACAAGGGGGAAACCCTTTCAAATTCTTCCTATTAGATTGTCATAAAATGTTCATCAAAGAGAGTATAATGATCCATATTTTCAACCACAAAACTATCCAACAAAATCAACTAAACAACATCCAAGAGATGAACCCAACAATTCTAATAATCAATATCCCGATTCAGAAGTCAATGGTTAATTGTCAACATCTGTAGTCAACACGAAATCTGCTGTCAACTATCAAATGAAGCCCTAGCTTCCAGCCACACAAAGAGTGAGATGTGCCGCTTCTTACCAAAACTCTAATCCACACATGCGAGCTTCAGACCTTGCAATTTCGGACTTGTACCAACTAACTTCCGCGAACCAACCTCAAGCCTATGCGAGCCAAACCAAGGAAAGAAGAATGATTGATGATCTCCAAATGAGGGTCACTTGACTTGTATTTATAGCTATCCAAGGGTGTCCAATTTCTCTTTTGGGCCGACCTGTCCTTTTGTGCACATGTGGGTTTCCATATTAAAATATATTTTTCCTTAACCAAATTAAATTCTTCCAAAGGGCTAGTAGGGGTCTTCCCTGATGAGGAAGATGTCCAAAGGAGGGAATTGGTCCTCGAGCTGCCAAATTAACAAGGAAGGAGAATATAGGGATAATTTCGGGAGTGTTTCAGGAGGCTGACATGCTGGGGATCGGAGATGTCGAATCGCTGAATTTAAAGGGAGGCACAATTGTTTGGGAGGCCGATTTGTAAATGCGCAGAGGATGAGTGAGGGGAAGGTGCAGGGGCCGATTTACTATTGAGAGGTGGGCTGATTTTCTTCAGGATGAATTTCTTCAGTGGCTAGATTCTAGTTGGCTGAATTATTCTAGTGAGGGTGGGTTGCTGGTTTTAGTCATTGTATTTTTCTTTGTAAATTCTCTGTGTGTTGAAACCCTGATTTAATCTTGAAGCTGAATTGTTGTTGATGTTTATCTGTTGTAATGTGTGATTAATCTCTTTGTTTCATTTCTGCTGCATATTTAATTTTCTAGAGTTAAATATACCAGTTATTTTATTTTTCAACAATTCAGAATTTATTTGGTAAAATAAAGAAATTGTTGGGAATAAATTTGTTGTGAGAGGGTTGGTATTAGGAAATTTAATACTTTCTAAATACGAGTCAAAACGCCATGTAAGTTTTGGTTTTGGAGTTTCCTTAATCCTATAATGTTTTTTTCTTTTGTGTCAAATTCACATGGTAGTAATGCACCTTACTATAAGAAGCAACTAGACCAACCTTCTGAGTTTTCCACGAATTTTCTTGCCACTTCTCAAAAGTAACATAATAGAAGATTGATACCATTTTCAAGAGGCTGATAAAGAGTATATATTTACATCTAGCTCGCCTAGGTGCTTCTTAAAGAAATTTGTGAGGAGGCCACTAAATTTTACTCCCTACATGCAACCCAGTCTATTCAAGGATATAGACTCTACAACATTTATTTTTTCACTTCAAGTTCTTTGCTCTAAAGGATTAAGGCACAAGTTCACAACTACATAGAATCACCAAAAGCTGACTCAATTTTCTGTAAATCCATTCTACTCCAAACATTGTAATAAATATAAGTGTATAATAATAATAATAATAATTAGTGAAAGGACACATCCTAATGAAAGGACACGTCTCAACTAAGGGACATGAATTTTACTGAAAAGGAACCCTGCCTAGGTATTTATAATATGGCCCTAATTGTGTTATCAACCTATCAATTCTCATACATTTATCCAATATATATTTATTTTTATTCTAAATGGATTTTTTTATTTCCCAAATATTTTGAACTTTTAATTGGTGAACCATATTGGTTGTCACATTTGATATTAGAGCCATGTTTTCTAATTTTGTCCATTGACCATACTTTTTCTTAGACCTTGTTTGATAAGGCTTTTAGCCACACTAAAAAGTTATGGAGTTTCTCTGGTTCCGAGGTGCAGATTGTGCCGTGGGTTAAGTCATTAGTTGTTGTCAAAATTATCAGTTGTGATTGCAAATTCTACCAATTTCTCAAACACTAAAGATAAAATCTATATGTTTGAAAAAACAAGGACGAACCTCCAAGAAAGCAACATAACATTGTTGTTGCTGTCATTTGGGCTATAAAATTAAAGCACTTGTTTAAATATAACAAAATACTCAAAATTATCAATCAGAGATTCTAATTGCTGTTGGATGAGCTTCCGAAGCCAAGGGAATACTCTTTGGTCATATCCTATATTGTCGAATGGCTGTCGCATGTGGTATCAGTGCCTAGTATAATCCTGGATTTTGGTAACTAGACATTTGGTCAAATTTGTTGCCATTAGCAACAAAACCCTTGGCTTTATGGCGATATTGAATTTTGGCAGTGTCTTTGTCCCTGTCTTTGACGAAAATCATGCTGTGGGCGCCTTTCAAATTTTGTTCATGGAAGAATTATCCGCTGCCAAATTTAAAGACCAACAGTGATTGCTGTGGTGATTGAGGGGTTGTGCTTGCTAATTGAACCCTGTAGCTGTTGAAACTTTTCGTCATGAAGAACAATTACGATACCTCTCACATAAGTGTGACAAGATCATTTTTCAAACGCACTGATCCAAAGGCCATGACCGTACCTTCATATTATATTTATCATCAAACTGCCACGTGATAGTACATCGTCATGAATTAAACAAATTCACATATAAATCAATTGATTGGTTAAAATATAAGAGATTAGTTGCATGCGGGTAGGAAATTAATACAAATATAATTTATTTTTTTTTATATATTTTATAGAAAAATACCTTTTTAATATCCAAGTTTGTTTACAAAGAAAGGAAAAAGGTACTTTAGAAGCAAAGTGAGATTATCAATTCAAAAGTTATTAAAGGGGTTATTTAATTGTAACTAAAAAGTTTATAAAGGGAATTATGGAAAGTTATTTGTTGTTTAATCCCCAATCAAGATTATGAAAATGAAGAAACATTAGTTTATAAAGGTTGTGCAATTTCATGTTGCAAATTATTTACACTAAAGGGCAATATTCAAGGAAAAGATATTAACATGGTTATCAACATGAATTATAATGAAAATTACATTAATATCAGTGTGGCAAATCAATTATCAATTCCAGAGCCAATTATAATTGAAAAGGAAAATAGTATTTGCAAGAGACAATAAAACTAAGGACTTGCAAGTGACAATTGATGATTATGAAAAATATATTTTAATTCAGTGTAACAACTATGTATAAAAAAGAGATTGACATGATCCTTGGGTTAACTGGTCTTGGAAAACTAGGTAACTTAATTTTAAACATGGAGAAAATATATGACATTTTCTTGTAAGAAGAAAAAGATGATATTTCATGACATTACAATGAAGTCAGATTCCACAGTACCTTCTTCAAAAGAATTTAAAGATATATTAAAGGTGATCATTCAAGAAATCAAATGTCAATATCGAAGATGCAAAAAGAAATTGACAAAGCTATCACAGATAGAAGCAAAATTTTTTCTCACGTCAGGAATCGTAGTGAAAACTTGATCACATAGATTAGGAAGCTTAAGCATGATAAGAAGTCACAAGAAAACAATCTAGAACCACTCATTCAGAAGGAAACATCAAGGTCCCTAGATAAAAGAAATCCAAGTTGAAGAGAAGGGACCAGATACAGATCTAGTTAATATCATTACTCAAGAAGACGACAACCTAATTGAAGTGAAAACATTTTTGGAAGTTGGAGTACAACCAAATATAATTGAAATGTAAAATGGTTTTTGGTAGAGACAAAATGAAACTAAGGACTTACAAATGACGTTTGATGATTATGGATATATATTTTACTTATTGTTACAGCTCTGTATAAAGAAGAGATTGACATAATCCTTCGGTTAACTTGGTTTGGAAAACTAGGTAACTTAATCTTAAAAGAGGAGAATATATTTTTGACATTTTCCTATAAGAAGAAGAAGATGATATCTCATGACATTACCGTGAAGTCAGAGTCCACAATGGCTTCTTCAAAAGAGTTTAATGATATATTAAATGCGATCATTCAAGAAAATCAAATGCCAATATCAGAGATGCAGAAAAAAATGGACAAAGCTAGCGCAGATAGGAACGAAAAAATTTCGCACCTCAAAAATCATAGTCAAAACTTGATCACATAGATTAGGAAGCTTAAGCATGATAAGAAGTCATTAGAAAACAAGGTAGAACCACTCATCCAGAAGGAAACCTCAAGGTCCCTAGATAAAGAAATCCAAATTGAAGAGAAGGGAACAAATAAAAATCTAGTTAATATCATGACCCAGAAGATCCCAACCTAGTTGAAGTAAAGACGTTTGTGGAAGTTGCAGTACAAACGATGGAAATTTTGAGTTACTTACTAATAGAAGTTTAACAATTAACAATGCTTCATCAATGCATGAAGAAAAGAAGACCCCAAGAGTAAGTCAAGAAAACAGTACAAATATGATAAAGGGAAGTCAATAACGACATCTTATCAACATCCCAATCACAAGAGACGATATCTTAACCAATCAATGTATCAACATCATTGAGGACAAAAGCAATTAAACTATCTTCTAATGAATATTGATACCAATGTCATTAATTTGCATGATAACAATTCATCTTGGAAATCCTATAAGCGTAATGTTCGCAAAAGATTGCATTAGGTTGGTCAGATCCTTTAACAGTTCGACAATTTTGCTGATTACTTGGAGGTTCATATCATCTCATATCATAAACTGTGCCAGCTTCAAGAGCAAAAAATGATGCAAAGACATTATGAGCCAAGAAAAAAGACACCAAGCTCTTTCATAAATATGCTTTGAGGACAAAACATTTTTAAAAGAGAAGGCAATGTAATAATAATAATAATAATAATAATTAGTGAAGAGACACATCCTAATGAAAGGACATGCCTCAACTAAAGGACATGACTTTTAATGAAAGGGAACCCAGCCTAGGTATTTATAACGGGGCCCTCATTGTACTATTAGCATATCAATTTTCATACATTTATTCAATATACATGTATTTTTATCCTAAATAGATTTCTTTATTTTCCAAGTATTTGGGATATTTAATTGGTGAGCCATATTGATTGTCTCAAACACTATAATCCATATCCAAAAGGATTGGAATAAATATTTCATTGCATGAGTGCACTTGTAAGAACGAGAGTTCATAACATAGGCTAGAATAGGGTGGTATTGTTGTATTTAACAGTGAAGCACCACTCTTATTAAACCCGCGGGTAAGAACGGGTCAGAAGGGAGGACGGGTGACCCTCATTAAACCCGCCTTCTTTACCCTTACTCGGTGGGTTTTGTACAAGACCCGGCTACCCGCATTAAACCCACAGGTAGCCTATAAGACTCTTGTCGGACCCCTATAAGACCCTTCGGGCAACAAAACCCCCAAACTGTCCAAAAATTCGACTTTTTTATTCTTCTTTATTTTTCTTTTTTGGAAATGAGGTGGAGGAAAAGGGAAATTGGAAGGGAAAAAAACTTTATAAGCACCTCTCTCCCTTCTATTTCTCATTCACTCGTCATTTGAGTGTTTGGCTAATTTGTGTGAGTGTTGAAACTTGAGAGTGAAGCTAAAGGAGCGTGAAGGCGCTGTTGGAGAAGGCTAAAGGAGGCTAAAGGAGGCTTCATTGGATTAGACTAAGCTTCAGGTAGGCTTCATGAACCTAGTTAGAATGTTTTCCATGTATTTATTTTTGTTTTTATTTTTATTTTTTATGTTTGCAATTATTTTTTTGATTGGGAATCCCTGTGGGTTTCTCAGCCACAACAAAAAATTTGCAAATTTAAAAAAAATTCAAAAACCAAAAAAAATTAATTTTATTATTTATTTATTTTTATTTATTTATTTTTTATTTTTTTTCTTCGAGATTTTGTTACCATGCCACCAAAGGGTTTTAGACAGTCTCATGATTTGGCATGGGCACATGGTCAACGAATCATTCCCAGTAATGACCACAATATCAAGTGCAATTATTGCAATGCCACAATGCATGCAGGGATAAACAGGCTGAAATACCACCTAGCCAGAATTCCTGGGCATGGTGTGGGATGTTGTCAAAGTTTGCCCTGATGAAGTCACTATTGAAATGGTAGCTGCTTTGGAATCCATTAAAGAAGCAAGTTCTAAGAGGGCAAGAAGGAAGGATGAGATTATTGGGATAGGTAGATCTTCATCTCAAAGTGAAACACAGTTTCAAAGTCCAGGTATTGGTAACTTCTCTTCAACTGCTATGGAAAACAAGAGTATAACCTCTTCTTTCTTCAGTCCTCGTACAAATCCAGGATCTCAACCAACCTTGGACAGTTTCAATGATAAGAAGAGGAAGGAGGCAGATATGGTAGTGAGGAGGTTTTGGTACCATAACAATCTTTCATTCAACTATGCAAAGTCTTATTTTTATTAGCCCATGGTGGATGCCATTGCATGTGCTGGCCCTGGATACAAAGCTCCAACTTATAATGCACTTAGGGGGAAAGAGCTAGATGAGGAACTTGAGTGTGTTAAAGAACAATTAGAGAGCATTAAAAGCTCATGGAAATTTACAGGTTGTACACTTATGTTTGATGGGTCGACACATCAGAGGGGTAGAACAATAATACATTTTTTTGTAGCTTGCCCTAAAGGAACCATGTTCCTAAAATCCATTGATGCATCTGCAAATGTAAAAGATGCACATTTGATTTTTTCATTGTTTGTTGATGTGGTGGAGGATGTTGGGGTTGCAAATGTTGTCCAAGTAATCACTGACAATGCAACAAATTGTGTGGCAGGTGGAAGGTTGCTTTGTGCCAAATATCCCACCATTTTTTGGACTCCATGCATTGGCCATTGCATAGACTTGATGCTAGAGGACATTGGGAAGTTGGAGTCGGTGCAAGACATTGTGCAAGAATGCAAGCATATTACCAAGTATATTTATAATCATGCTTGGGTGTTAAACCTTATGAGGAAATTCTCACAGGGTGAGCTTAGTCGCCCAACTGTCACACGGTTTGCTACAAACTTTCTTTCCCTCCAAAGTATGAGTACCAAGCTTTGAGAAGAATGTTTTGTAGCCAACAATGGGTATTTTGGAAAGATAGCACAAAACCAGAAGCAATGTCTGTGAAAACATCTGTCTTTGCTGATAGTTTGTGGGACAAAGTGACTGAGATTATCAGCTTCACTAAGCCCCTTATGAAAGTCTTGAGATTGATGGATGGAGAGAAACCTGCAATGGGATATATTTATGAGGGCATGGATAGGGCCAAGAGGCCATCAAGACTTTTTATAAAGGAAATGAAATTAAATATATCCCTATATGGCAAATTATTGACTCTAGGTGGGATAGGCAACTACATTCACCATTGCATGCAGCAGGAGCATATCTCAATCCAAGCTTATTCTATAATGAGGGGTCTAGCATTCAAAGAGATCCCGAGGTGATGAGTGGTGTCATGATATGCATTGAGAAGATGTTCCCGGATGTAGATATTCAGGACAAAATCAACTTACAATGAGATATGTACAAGGAAGCATCTGACATGTTTGGATTCAGCTCAAGCCAATGTCTCAAGGACAAGAAAATGCCTTGTAAGTGCAAATTGTTAGAACTTAGCTTGTAATTTTGCTAGTTCTCTTTTGTATGTTTAGCATTGCAAACTGATAATCTTTGTTGTTATTTTTTTACAACACATTGGTGGATAGATTGTGGCATTGAGGCACCACAATTACAAGAATTCGCTATCAGAGTTCTCAGTCAACCCTGCAGTGCTTCTTCTTGTGAGCGCAATTGGTCAGTGTTTGAGCGCATCCATAGCAAAAAGAGAAACAAGTTGGAGCATGAGAGGTTGGAGAATTTGGTTTCATCTACTACAACCTTCAAATGCTCACAAAACAAGTGCAACCAAAGAATACAGATCCAATTTTATTGGATACTATTGATTTAGAATCTGATTGGGTTGTGGAGGAGGAGACCTTTGATTTGAGTTGGCTTGATGAAAAGACTGAGGATCTCTCTAGTTTGCCATCTCAAATGGAGACTCCAAATACACCTGCCTCACAGTTGCTTCAGTGTTTTGATGTTACCACTAGCTCCACGAGGGCTTATTTTAGAAGTGGTCGTGCATGAGTGATGAGACTTAAGATTGTTATGAGACAATCATTTATCATTTATGACATGTATTTAAATTTTGAAATCGCTGACATTTTTTTAATTTAATTATGGAATCATGAGTCCTTTTCTTATTCAATATCTAAATGTTTTGCTTACAAAAATTGAATATGTTATGTTGTACTTATATAGATATGACATGATGTTATGAATTATTGCATATATTGTGGTTTTTATAACTTATAAGGATTGGAATTGTCATTAGTTTCTTTTTTGTGCTTAAAATTTACCACATTTTAAGTTTGTTTTTGTATTTTGATGAGTCTTATAAGGGTTGTTCCTGAGTCTTATACGAGTAGATGAGTCGATGCCTTGCCGAGTCTTATACGAGTACGAGTCGTGCAACATTGGTATTTAATATGAAATGTATAGGTTGGCTAATTAATAATTACCGTATGACATGCATTTATAAACATTTGTGGATTGTACTTTTCAATCATATCATTCATCCCTTATTTTATTTTTTGAAATGTTTTATATGAATTACCAATTGTCGTGCATAATCAACACTTCATTTTTATTTTATTATTTGAAATATCAATTGTTGCGCAAAATCTTAACTTAATATCTGAAATATTTCATCTAAATCTTCCAAAACTGGAAATGTTTGTTCCTGGAAATCTTCCAAAACTGGCAAGAAGCTGAAGTCTTCTGCTAGAGGAAGTGTCCCAGATTGCCAACTGAAGGCATGTTCAGGGGCATCTTTGTCTCTGGCTACAACTCTGAA
>APFE031612292.1:67226-108492 GCA_000404065.3 Pinus taeda
CACTAGGCTGAATGTGCTCTCTGAAATGTTGGTATAATAGGGCGGTGGTTTAAGGATGGCCACCAACACTGGAACGCTTAGTGCAGTTCCCGGAACTCTTCCATAACTGGCAAGAAGCTGAAGTCTTCTCCTAGAGGAAGTGATCCTATTGTTTTAAAGAGGGAAACCTTCAACCATAAAAGGGAGGTCTCACCCCGCATAAAAGGTAAAACTTCAACCTGTAAAAGGGAAGTCTCAACTTGTGATGGTTTAAGGATGACCAAAAACTCTGGAATGCTTAATGCAACTCCTGGAACTCTTCCAAAACTGGCAAGAAGCTGGAGTCTTCTGCTAGACGAAGCGTTCTCAATTTTGTCTCTGGAACTCTTCCAATACTCGCAAGAAGCTGAAGTCTTATGCTAGAGGAAGTGTCCCAGATCGCCAACTGAAGGCATGTTCAAGCATCTTTGTCTCTGGCTACAACTCTGAAACTGATGTGGCAGGTTGTGGCTCAAGCTCGCTTGATGTGGCATTGAAGCTTGTAGATGACCATAATTTCCCCCCCGTGTCAGATACAAGGTGAGAAGATGGAGAAAAATCAACTGCAAGATTGTTCAATATTCTGGAACAAGTTCTGACATGTGTTTGAAAGATCTTCTTGGATATTGATGCCCATTGCCAAGAAGTGATCCATCCTAGATGAATCTTTGTTCTTGTAGGATGATTGTTTTTGAAGCATCTGTTTGAAGATTGACTGGTTTTATGACAGTGCTTACATGGATGAAGATCAAAACAGTGATCTTTCATATGGCCAACTCGATCAAAGTGTTGGCATTTCACGATATGTTGTTGTTGTTGTTGCTGTGGAAGAGGAGTAGAGTCTGGAACAGCTGACGCTGAACTATCATGAGGGGCAGGTGAACTGTCATTAATGAATCCAGCACTCTAAAACTGAATGGGCTTGGCATAGTCTAGAATATGAAAGGACAAGTCCTTGTCATATCCAAGACCAGTTATGTGCTTGTTGTGGACAAGCTGTTCCCAAGGTCTGATGATGGGCTTGGGAAATGCAGATTGAGTTTCTGCATCTGCATGTACAACTGCTGCTTTATTTGAATGAACAGGAACATTATTGACATGCTGCTGATGGGTGGTTGTCTCAATGTTCTGAACAAAAGCAGGTTTAGAATGGTGTCTATTTTGATGTAGCTCTTCTTGCTGTAGCTGTGATTCAAGCTGCAAAAAAATCAATCTTTTCCTGTGCATTTTGTAGACATGTCTGATTTTTTGAGAGAGAGGCTTTGCTGATTTGGAATGTGTCATTAGAAGTAGATTGTATTAGAGTTTTCAAAAACTCTAATACTTCACCAATTTGATCCATTTTTCGAAAAAAATGCAGTGCCTTAATGATACTTTGAGTTCCTCAGAAAGCTAAAAACTTCTTGGAAAGATATTTCAAGCTTCTTAAAAAATGGAGCATTACTTTAATAAAAAATCCAAATCTGATGCAAAGACTAGCCAAAACTATTCCACAGTCAATAACAAATCTCCCTTGGTGAGGTGTGGTTCGAACTTCTCCAAATCATATTGAAATATGACAATAAGAAAATCATGGGAGCACGGTATATGGGCCTGATACCAACTTATTACTGGCTGCCAAAATATATATTATGCTGACAACAATGTTGGAAAAACCATGGACGCCAACGACCATTCGCATCACTCTTCTCAGGCTGCCTAGTGGCTGCTAGCCCTGCGTGTTGCCATTAACAAGAAGGTTCTTACTATATTTATCCTTCAAGATACTATGTGTGTTGGAATACGAAGAGACTCACACCAAATCGATCTCCAACATTAATAAGAGCTCACCGCATCACATACTCAACAAAGAGGAGAAGTATACCAATGCATACACAGCCAATTTGATGTATTCACACCAGACACAGTCAACATTCACTAAACGCAGGAGTTACCAACACAATATAAAATGCAATGCTTCCACAAATCTGCGTACATAATTCAATATGGGGTTCATCTTTGTCCTTGTTTGCAAGAGATTCATGCACACGATTGTGACATAGGAGGGTTCAAACAAAAGTAATATGTAAATGGTGGCTGCAGCTTGAGTAACCAGACAGTCACAAGACTTTAGGCTCATTACACCAATAATCTCAGGCCAAAAATTTGTTCACAAATATTAGAACAATTCTCGCTGTTTTCGTCTCAGGCAGTAGCATGGCAGCGCCAATGCCACAGCTCAAATGCGGTCATCTCGGCAGAAACGGTGGTGTCTGTCCCCCTTGTTTTAGAAAGTTGTATGACAAGACCCAGGTTTTGGAAAAATCTCTTGATGCTGAACGTGAGGACCATTTAACAATACAGGAACAGTTTTACAAGTCTAAACACGATGCTAAGTTTCTGAGAAAGTGGAGCTCTGATCCAACCGAATTATATGATGGTGGAGACGCTACCCTCTTTTGCACATCAGACGGTTCCTCGCTTACTACACACTCTTTTATTCTCGCAAGTAGATCAGATGTTTTCTGAGCAATGCTGGAAGAAGTTGATATGAAAGAAAAAGAAACAAAACGAGTGGAAATTCATGAAGGTGGAGGAGAAAGTGTGAGAGCCTTTTTGAATTTCTTGTACACTGCTCAACTTAGTGATGAAGATATGCATGCTCATTACAAGGAACTTGTTAAGCTTGCCCATTTCTACCAAGTCGAACTTCTGTTGCGGAGGTTGGATAATCTCATCTCCCAACATGCCATGCTAAAGTATGCATTTATGAAGCGTCTAGAACTTTCATTTTGACGAGAATTTTTAATTGTTTTCTAAGGCCGCGGCACCGCTCCAAGATTTCTGTGATTTGGTTTATTCTTTTCTTTAATCTACACGGCAGAGGTTTCGAACTCGATACCTTTCGATGATGCCATGATTACCTTATTCCTGCATCTTCGGTTCTCCATTACTAATGTCGTTGCTCAGCCGTCCACTCGATCGCTGGCCAACATGCTATCCACAGACATGGACACCGACTTGCCTCCTAAACCATAGCCACTTTGCGGATTTGTTAGGTGTTCATGCAAGGCAGCACTAGACCAATAATGGTAATGACGATGGTGGCGATATAGACAAAACTTCTGTAGATCTTATTCCAGATTGTTCGCTGAGAGTTCAGGAACAAAACCAAAAATGATAGCCCGAGAGCTCGAAAGAAGCCTGTTTGAAAGGCAGTTCTATTCACGCATTCAATACTTAAAAACTCAAATGCATATACCATATAGCGCATTCAACACAATTGAACCGGGACAACGTTTCAACAAAACAATTCTTTTCATGTGCATCTAGCTCCTTCCCTGATTCAATCGTAGACATATCAGTCACCACACCAGCGTTCAATCTTCCACAATTTTCAAACCTTCCTCACGGCGTTCTCCTTCAAGCGTTAACCAGCGTTCTCCAGCGTTCAGGCAGAGGCAGCAGATTATGGGACAGAGAGCAGAAGGCAGTGGACAGAGGTAGGCACTCAACGCTTTTAAACGGATGGTCAGTGGTCAGAGAATATGAAACATTTTGGTGTCTGAGCATATGCAGAAATCACAAATAGAATATGTAAGGGCAGCACAGGTGTGGCAGACAGAGCGCAGTTAATGAAGGCTAGGCCAGCGCTATTCAAGGCAGCTCAGACCAGTTGCTCAGGGAATAACAACATCTAATTTTTTTTTTTTTAACTAAAGGATAAACCCTGAGAAAGTAAACTACAGGGGCCACACATCATGGCTTTGATACCATGTTAAACACACATGGGGAGTGAGAGAGATGTAAAAGATAAAACATGCAATTCGATTTTTATTAGCAATTGATATACATTTATAGTACAATATGGTGACCGTTGGGATTCACATCCCAAGGTCTCTTGGACTGCTTTTGTCCATTCTACTTCCACACTAACCCATTTAGGATTAGGTGTCCAACATTGAAACTGGTGTGGCAGGTTGTGGCTCAGGCTCGCTTGACGTGGCTTTGAAGCTTGTAGATGACCATCAGTTGGCTAATTAATAATTACCGTATGACATGCATTTATAAACATTTGTGGATTGTACTTTTCAATCATATCATTCATCTCTTATTTTATTTTTTGAAATGTTTTATCTGAATTGCTAATTGTCGTGCATAATCAACACTTCATTTTTATTTTATTATTTGAAATATCAATTGTTGTGCAAAATCTTAACTTAATATCTGAAATATTTCATCTAAAAAATCACTAGTGCAAAACCTACACTTGAAATATTTCGTTTGAAATATAAAATGTAGAACAACTGATATTTGAAATATAAATTGTTCTACAATTGATATTTCAAATGAAATATTTCAAAGTGTACCATTTGCACAACAGTTGATATTTAAGGTGAAATATCTCAAATAATAAGATATGCGATGACTGATATGGATTAAAAAGTACAATTCACAGGAGTTTATAATTATATTAGCCTACCTCTAACCCTATGTGTAGTAGACCTCTACGTTTAATATTAAATACACCTATTTTAACCTATACCATCTAGCCTATGTAATGAACATAAGTGCATTATGATAGTCTTGATTCCTTATGACTTAGATGCTAGACTAAAAATTGGGATGTTCCTACTGGAAAATTAATATTGGACCCTTATCTGCATTCTGGCTCCTATGCTGCTACTATAAATAAAAGTCATAGGATTATGAGTTTCTTGGCATAGCAGTTCCTTGGTTTATTTTTCCTGAGTAGTCTTGGACATACTTATTAGATATGGGCCTCCCTTTTATTTGAAGTTGCAAGGGATAGAACAAGGCAAAAGGAATTTGTTTTGGCTACTATGACAAAGGTTTTAATATAGTCAATTATTTATACTTGAGAAAATCCTTTGCTAACTAACCAGGCATTATGTCTTTGAGCACTTTCATCTGCCTTACATTTTTCAACACTTTCATCTGCTGCATGCTTAATTTTATACCCATTTACATATGACAAGTTTCCTGCTTTTAGAAGAGGGGCTGAGAATAACGAATGTCAAAATCAGAGTTTAAGTGTTAACATAAATAAAACATGTTTAAACATCATGACAGATAATCATAGATGAAAAGTCAAGACTATCTTAGACCTGGTTGATCTCATCTCCATCACTTCCACTCATATTAGTAAATTGATTCATGATAGAGGCCTCAATATTGTTGGCACACTTCTTCGAAATATCCCTAAAATGAATAATAGTTAATTTGCGAAGAAAAATCTAATGTAAGGAAAAAACAACTAAAATCCATAAAGGACAATATATATAAGTAATGAATAAGAATATGAATAATATGATATAAAATGGCAAGTGACGTTGGCATAGGTATTTGTTAAACACACATGGAATGTAAACAACAAATATGAAAGATAAACATTGAATGCATATATTATTGACATGATATACATTAAACAAAGTCTTTCGGTAGAAATCACATGAGAGAACTTTTTGGCTGACGCGTTTCGAACCAACAAGTGTGGTTCATCATTGACATGATATACATTTATAGTACATTGGTGTGACCCTTGGATTCATATTCCAAGTGGTCTCTTGGACTCCCTTTGACTGTTCAGTTTCCACACCAACCCTTAGAGGATCAAGTGTCCAACATTCCCCCCCTTAATCCGAAGGGGTATGTGTGAGTCCAAGAAGAGAGTTGTATTTCAAAATGTGCAAAAATGCCTGATAGCACTAGGCTGAATGCACTCTATGAAATGTTGGCATAAGGTTGCAGTTTAAGGATGACCACCAACACTGGAACACTTAGTGCAGTTCCCGGAACTCTTCCAAGTCTGGAAAGAAGCTGAAATCTTCTGCTAGAGGAAATGTTACTAATGCTTTGGAGAGGGAGACCTTCAATTTGGAAAAATGAGGTCTACAACCTGCGTTGGTTTAAGGATGACCACCAACTCTGGAATGCTTAATGCAATTCCTAGAACTCTCCCAGAACTGGCAAGACGCTGAAGTCTTCTGCTAAAAGAAGTGTCCCCAATTCTTTGAAGAGGGAGAAGCTCAACTTGAAAAGGGAGGTCTCACCCCGCACAGATGGTTTAAGGCTGACCATCAACCAATGGCATGCTCAGTGGCATCTTTGTCTCTGAGTACAACTCTGAATCTGGTATGGTAGGTTGTGGCTGAGGCTCGCTTGATGTGGCTTTGAAACTTGTAGATGGCCATCACTTCCCCTCCTATCAAATACAAGGTGAGAAGATGAAGAGATCTCAATTGCAAGACTTTTCAATATTAGAGAACAAACCCTGTTGTATGAGCGAAATATCTTCTTGGCTGTTGAAGCCCATTGCCAAGAAGCGATCCATCCAAGATGAATCTTTGTTCTTGTAGGAGGCTTGTTTTTGAAACATCTGTGTGAAGAATGAGTACGCTGACCACAATGGTTGCATGGATGAAGATCAAAACAATGCTTTTTCATATGGCCAACTCGGTCACAGTGTTGGCATTTAACAAATTTTGGCTGCGAATGTGGAAGAGCAGAATCTAGAACAGGTGAAAGTGAACCGCCATGAAGAAACCCAACACTCTGAAACTTGATGGGTTTTGAGTAATCTGGAATATGAAAGGACACATCCTTGCCATATCCAAGACTAGTTTTGTGCTTGTTATGGACAAGCTCTTCCCAAGGTCTGATAATTTTTGGGAAGTGAGAACTGAAGCTCTGAATCTTTGTACACATCTGCTCTTGAAATGGGTACTACATCTGCAATTTCTTGTCGCTGATGGGAGTTTGTCTTAATGTTCTGAACATAAACAGGTTCAGAAGGATGCTTTTTTTGTTGTAACTCATCTCGTTGAAGCTTAGATTCAAGCTCGAAAAATTCTATTTTATCCTTTGTATTCTGCAGACATGTTTTAATATCACAGAGAGTGTTCTTGCTGGCTATCGCCGTGCTTTCAGAAGTAGACACAATGAGATTTCTCAATAACTTTAATAATTTGTCAATTTGAGCCATAACAAGTGCATTAAATCAACAATCAATACGCAGTAGTTCTTAAGGTAGGCTATACAAATAACTAAAGAATGCTTTTAATTTCCAATTCAATACAACTTTACTTTTTGCATACTATACTTCTCTCTTAGCGCTAATTTATCCCGATTTAATGCAAGACTAAAATGGACTATGAATCAATGTTGCACTAATCGTTATCGTGATTAATTCGGTGTGGGGAAAAATCAGAAAAAATCGTAATAATCGGGAAAAAATCGTTGGTACAAAAATATTCATTTTTTTTTCAAATTTTTAAATATCTAAACCATCTACAACATAAAATAAATACATTGACACATAAATATGATAAAAGAACTAATATATAAGATGTTTAATATGATTTCTAGTGCTAAAATCACACATAACAGTGAATCATGTCCTGAATAGTAAGTCTTGACTCCTGAGTCCCAACTCAACCTCAATATATCAACAAAAAATATAATAATGTATCTCATATCATGAGTCATAATGTCATATACAATGAAATGACCCAAATAACTAAAGTCTGATACTACTGATTTCCTTTGCCCCTCTAGATGTAGATGTTGGTGGAGTTGGCAGTAGACTTTGCTGTGTTCTAGAAGCTGAAGAACTAGGAGCTACAGGAGGTAAACCACGTCCTCTACTTGTGACAGAGGTAGCTTGGGTCACCTCCTCATAAATTTTTTTTTATTTTTTATCCCACGATTCTTTTCGAAAAAATCGGCTAAAAAAAATAATTCCGATTAAATCGCCTGACTTTATCGTTTTTTTGAAAAAATCGCGATTAAACGATTTAGTCATGATTTTTTCCCGATTAGTGCAACACTGCTATGAATGCACTTATAGCTAGCATTCCTTGTCCTGTAGGCCGCACAGATGAGAAGCCAATCGATGATTATTTATCTAAAGTTCAAGATTTTAGATGGATGATTAGAGTAGAGTGGAGAATAATAAAAAACTCGTTGGGCTCCTTTATGTGAAAATTTTATCATTGCAGCAACTGATTTACTTTTCCTACTTATTTCATCATAAGTTATTCATGAAATTACTTCAACAAACATTAAAATAAATACTGCTGCAGATATCATATCGTAATACAAAAGCAAAAATATGCACACATTGACATAAGTATTTTGGACTAATGTCCTCGGAAAAACCCAATGTGGGAAAACCGGTGCAGCAAGGGAAGATTTTATTATTCAGCAATTTTCTTGTACAACAGGGTGCCAAACTAGATTACCCACAGATAGACAAACTTCCAACACTTTCCTAAACCCAACGTAGGCCCTATTGACCTCTGCTACAGCTTGAACCCTCCGCATCAGCTTGAAACCCTCTGCGTCAGTTTACTGAGGCTCTGCGTAGCCTCTCTGGGCTTCTGCATCACTCCTGTAGCCTTTGCGTGGATGACGCAGGCCCTTCTGGCTTTGTGCAGTCTCTGTTGCCTCTGCGTGGCTTCCTCTGGTTCTGCGTCTGCCTCTTCTGCGCTAATCTCCCATCTCTCTGTTTTGTACTTGCTGCCTCCTGACTGCTCTCCAGACCACTGGTTCAATTTCTCAGCAAACCTTGCTCCAAAAATTGAACTGACTGGTCTCCCTCAGTGTGTCCTCTAAGTGCCCCTCAAGCCTCCTCTTATATTTTTTCTGTTGACATCTCAACCGCCGAGATTAAGTCCCTAATCAACAGCTAAGATTAGATCTGTGGCTTGATCCATGTCTTTTGGACCATTCTAACACTTCATATTAATACACATTAATATTTTATTTTCCCTAAGTTTAGACTTAGGGACTCCATTAAAAATATTAATTATTTTAATATCTCCTGATCTGTTTAGAATTTGCCCAAACCCTTTCTGGGTATTGGAGATCTCATGTGCCCCAACCTTTGCAAATTTCGTGGCTAGAGCACATCCGATGCTACCCCAAATCAACACTCCCTCTTAGCGAGGACTGTGCTCTAGTAATACTCCTCACTGAGTATTACTTTGATCATCCGGCATTAGTACCTGTGCTGATGCTAGGCCTCCCTGCCCAACGTCCTCTGCATTGCTTAATCCTGTATTGCTTCCCATGGTTCTGCCACTGCCACTGCTGCATCTGTACGATAACTCCCTCTGCATCCGTGCTGCTGCTGGTCCTTTCTCCCAACACTGCATCTGCACTGCACCTTCCTCTGCATCTGTGTTGTTGTTGGTCCTTTCTCCCAACGCTGCATCTGCACTGCAACTCCCTTTTCATTTGTACTGCTAACACACTACTTCTGAAAGGGGTTCTTTACCATCCCCATCTTTTCCCCGAAGTAGTCAAATTTTGACTTTTCAAGGGCCTTGGTGAGGATATCTGCCACTTGTTCCCCTGTAGGAGTGTAGCTCAACTGTACAGCTCCACGTTGGACACAATCTCTGACAAAGTGACACCGGATATCAATATGCTTTGACCTATCATGAAATACTGGATTCTCAGAGAGTTTGATGCAACTCTGATTATCACACATGATCCTAGTCGCCTCCATATTTCTTCTAAATAGGTTTACCAACAGTTTTCTAAGCCATATGGCCTCATACGAAGCTGTGCTTGCTGCCATATATTCTACCTCAAACGAGCTCAGAGCCACGAACTTCTGTTTCCTACTGCACCAGGAGGTTATTCCACTGAACTTCCTACCCAATCTGCATCAGTAAATCCACTCAACCTGATATCTTTCCCCTTGTTGTACAAGAGCCCATAATCAACTGTTCCCTATAAATACCTGAGAACGTGCTTGGATGCTGCCCAGTGAGCCCTCTTTGGTTCCACCATGAACTGACTGAGGGTGTTGACAGCGTAGCAAATATTTGGCCTGGTATTGACTAGATACATCAGGAACCCTATGCGCTGTCCGTATAGGGTGGGATCGACATCCTTGTCTTCTGATGCATCAATCTTCTTCCAGTTGGTGATTATTGGCGTAGTCATAGGTCTATAGTCTCCCACCCCGAACCTTTTCAGAATTTCTGTAGCATACCTTCCTTGCCCAAGGAATATTTCTCCTTTCTGCTCCCAAACTTCCAACCCTAGAAAATAGTGCATTCGTCCCAGATCCTTTATATCGAACTTTGTGGCTAGATTCTTCTTGCAGTCTTCAATGAGTTTGGATGCTCCTGTCAGGAAGAGATCATCCACATATAATACTAAGATAAGTGGCTCGCTCTCTACGACCAGATAGTAGAGATTCGGATCCACGTCACTCTTGACAAACCCCATCTTTTGCAAGTAGCCATCTATTCGACCATACCACGCTCTTGGTGCCTGCTTCAGCCCATACAAGGCTTTCTTCAGTCTGCATACATGAGACTTCTTCTCATGAGTTTCAAAGCGCTCTGGTTGTTCAATGTATACTTCTTCTATTAACCCGTTCAGAAATGCCATCTTGACATCCATCTAATGGATCTCCCATCCCATCTGGGCTGCAAGAGATATCACGGTCCTAATAGATGTATTCTGGCTATCGGGGCAAAGGTTTCCTCATAGTTAATCCCTTCCTTTTGAGCATACCCCTTAGCCACAAATCTGGCCTTGTATTTTTCAATACTGCCATCCGCAACATATTTGATCTTGTAGATCCATCTTGAACCTACCACAGATCTGTCTTGAGGCCTTGACACCACCTCCCAGACATCGTTTACCATTATGGAGTTATACTCCTCTACCATCGCATCTAGCTAGATCTGATGCTGAGCTGCCTCTTTGAAGCTGACAGGCTCTCCATCCTGAGCTACTAACACCTGATACCTGTCTAGCTGTTTTCACTCCCTTTTACTGTTCCTTGGCTCTCCGATGAAGTTCTCTGCATCACGCAGAATCTGACGAAGTTCCCTGCTGGTTCTTCCTCTGCGAACAGGTGCTTCTGTTTTCTCCTCCTCCGCATCCTGAGAATCTTCCTGATCCGAGGAAGGATTCGTCACTTCCGTTGGTTGAAGAGGCATGACCAACGGATCCTTTTTCGCGAGATCTTCTGAAAGCTCTGTCCTCCATGAACTTTACATCTCGTCGTACTACTACCTTTCTGCTCCTTGGAAGATAGATCCTGTATACCTTAGCGTTCTTGCTATATCCTGCCAGATACCCCTTTTTTGCAGTCTGATCCAGCTTCTTCCTCTTTTCTTCGGGTATGCGACAATATGCCCAACTCCCAAATACCCTAAAATGACTGACTTCAGGTGTCTTCCCAGTGAAGACTTTCTCTGGATTAATCTTGCCCAATGCCCAATGAGGAGTCCTGTTCTAAACGTAGACAATTGTGTTGCATGCTTCTGCCCACAGGAATTTTGGCATATCCTGATCATACAGCATGGCCCTAGCTGCTTCTACAATAGTCCTGTTTTTCCTTTCTGCCACCCCATTTTGCTCCAGATTATAGGGAGCTGTCCACTCTCTTCTGATGCCCTCATTAGCGCAATAATCAGTGAAGTCCTTATTGACATATTCGCCACCATTATCTGAGCGCAAGACTTTGATTTCTTACCTGTCAGATTCTCCACTAGAGCCTTGAACTCCTTGAATCGACAGAAAACCTCATCCTTGGTTTTCAAAAAATAGATCCAAGTTTTCCTCGAGTGGTCATCAATGAAGGTAAGGAAATACTCGGCACCGCTGAGAGCTTTGACAGACATAGGTCCACAGATATCTGAGTGTATCAATCCTAGTACACTCTTGGCCCTGTGGTTGCTCCTAGGAAATGCCGCCTTGGCATACTTTCCTAGAGCGCATCCCCTGCATACATCATCTCGTTCCGTACTTAGATTCGGAACTCCTGTTACAATGCTCCTGATAATTCTCAGAGCTCCATGGTGCAAGTGACCCATCCTTTTGTGCCATAGTTCATTCAAGTCTTTGTCCCCATGATTGCCTATTAGTGCCATTGGAGATTCTAGTTGTAATCTGTACAATCGATTACTTTTGATCCCGATCTGCACTTTCTTTTTCTAGCTTGGGTGTTTGACGTATACCTTTTCCTTAATGAAGTAGACGTCATAGCCCTTGCCTTGTAGTTGTGACACGAAAAGTAAGTTCATCCCCAATCTTGGTACATGCAGCACATTTGTGGCACGGAACCGCTCTCCCGATTCTGTCTGAAAAACTGTGGTACCCTTTCCTACTGGAGTACACTTTGCCTTGTTCACCATGGTGATCTAAAAGTTCATCTTCTCTTCTCGATATTCTGAGAAACACTCCCTGATTCCCGTCATATGCCACGAGGCTCCACTGTCTATATACCATACTTTTGATGATGCAGCACTAGTCATGCTCGCCACTTCTTCTTCCAACCTGGAAGCCGACTTAGAGAAATCAAAATCTCTCTCTCTTGTGCAATCTTTAGAAAATCTGCGTGAGTCCCCTGAGGTGGACGCCTCTGCATTATGGTCTTAACCCACAACTGATTTTCCCTTTCTGTCTCTGATTACTTGCTCCGATACCATGTGAAAATTCTATCACTGCAACAACTGATTTACTTTTCCTACTTATTTCATCATAAGTTATTCATGAAATTACTTCAACAAACATTAAAATAAATACTGCTGCAGATATCACATCGTAATACAGAAACAAAAATATGCACACATTGACACAGTTATTTTGGACTAACGTCCTCAGAAAAACCCAATGTGGGAAAACCGGTGCAGCAAGGGAGGATTTTATTATTCAACAATTTTCTTGTACAACGGGTGCCAAACTGGCTTACCCATAGATAAACAAACTTCCAACACTTTCCTAAACCCAGCGTAGGTCCTACTGACCTCTGCTACAACCTGAAACCCTCTGTGTCAGCCTACTGAGGTTTGCGCAACCTCTTTGGGCTTCTGCGTCACTCCTACAACCTCTGCGTGGATGACGCATGCCCTTCTGGCTCTGCGCAGTCTTTGCTGCATCTGCGTGACTTCCTCTGGTTTTGCGTTTGCCTCTTCTACGCTGATCTCCCGTCTCTCTGTTCCGTACTTGCTTCCACCTGACTGCTCTCCAGACCATTGGTTCAATTTTTCAGCAAACCCTGCTCCAGAAATTGAACTGATTGGTCTCCCTCAGTGTGTTCTCCAAGTGCCCCTCAAGCCTCTTCTTATATTTTTTCTATTGACATCTAAATGGCCAAGATTAAGTCCCTAATCAACGGCTAAGATTAGATCTGGCTTGATCCATGTCTTTTGGACCATTCTAACACAGATTCATATTAATACACATTAATATTTTATTTTCTCTAAGTTTAGACTTAGGGACTCCATTAAAAATATTAGTTATTTTAATATCTCCTGATCTGTTTCGAATCTGCCCAAACCCTTTCTGGGTATTGGAGATCTCATGTGCCCCAACCTCTCCACCAAATTTCGTGGCTAGAGCACATCCGATGCTACCCCAAATCAACACTTTATTCCAAGACAGGCCGCCTATCATTTTCGACTTGACATATAATTTCTTTTGGCGATCAATGCTTCAACGCATAAACTTGAATGAATGGTATCAATACTTGAATGGATACCTTTTCTATTGCAGAGAATCATCCATAGGAACGCCTTTTATGCAGGTAGCATTCACACCCTATGCATACACAAGTTTAATCAACACACAGTTCTCATGAATCCTAGACCAAGGTACGAGCAACATTCAACAATGGACTTTGTAATGCGCTAATTCACTACAACACCATTCGGACCACTTCATCAAAGCCCACGCACCGCTCACACTATTCAACGTTGAGACTTAACTGTTAAAAATGGCGTTGAATACTGCAATACTAGTATTTTATGTCTGCTAATCCTAGAGTGCACCAGGCCCTCAACGTGCAGGAAGAGCTTGACACATTCTCTCACTTGTCAGAGTAGATTCTCTTTATGTTTTTCCATGCCAGACAGTGACTGGATAATTGATTTGTATTTCTCATATGTGTAGTAACTAATTGATGAATAAGGAAGTCGATGAGAAATTGTGACCAAATTTCCCTTCCAGAAAGCTTTGATTCCTTCTTCAGAAACAATCCAGGACGCTTCACGGAAAATACTTGCTTTATGCAAACTCGTATCATCAGAGTGCATGCCTTGAACCTAAAACATAATGGTAAGCCGAGCCAATGGAACAGTGCAGGTCTTGCTGACAACACTTGCAACACCTCTTGCTAAAAGCTGTGAAATTGTCCCAATCTGCGAATGTTGTACCGATTGCCTCACAAACCTTTCCACGCCTCTGTCTACATCACCATGTTGGAGCTGGTCTGAGCTATTCAAAGACTCTGTAGGGCCAACCAACTGTGCCCTCTCGGACCTTGTCCTCCTCCTCGTTCGAAAATGAGAGCAAGGGTGTCGATATGATTATGCTCCAGTCAACAGAGCAAGCTACAAGTATTTTTTGACTAAAACCCGTTGGTGTCGACTCTTCAAATCCTTGAGAACGATACACCATGACTATGTCGATTATCAAGGCAGTGTCAACACTACATTAAATAGTCAAGGCAGCTCATGTTCTATGGATCAAAGTGTTTCATAACTTGAGTGCTTTGCCCACGAACTTTTCAACTTCAGTGTCTTGACAATAGATGCAGATGGAAGAATAAACATATACTTGTGCTCTTATTTCCCATGAGTGCCCACGGAAAACTCTTTGTTTTCCTTCCTACCATGAAAATTCCACAAGAGATACCCCTACTGCAGCAAACTAATGTTACTTCTCCTACTTGTTAATCCATACAAGTTATTTAATGTGTGCTACGACAAATATCGAAGTAAATACTATTGCAGCCTTCACTTAATTAAATTATAAGCGGAAACAAGATAATGAGCAAGAAAGTAAATACAACATAATAGACACTGTTATTTTTGGACAAATGTCCCCGAAAAAACCCAATGCGGGAAAATCGATGCAGCAACTCTAAGGGTTTATTATTATTAAGCAGTAGAAAATTCTGAATACATCTTTGAATACCTCACTGGGTTATTTAGTTACAGAGAGAAATACTGGCAAAAAGATTTGTGAGATTACCTCATACAATCACTGAGAAAATCTTGGTTGATCTAGACACTGAATGAATGGCCTCTGGCAGGCCCTACACTACTCAACGCAGTCCTCACGTAGGCTTTGTGTCACTCAGTCTGCTGATCGATTTGCTGCCCGGAGTCTCTGCTCTCAGCCTCCTTGTCTCACACCTGGCTCCCGGCTTCTGAAACTGACTCTCCTCAGCTCTCGGATTCTCTCTCACCCTCTATGCTGCCTCTGTGTGTGGCCCTTCGTGGCCCTGCGTCAGCCTTTGTGTTTGGGCTACTAGATCACTCTTTGCCTCTCTTTGCTGATGATTCTCCGGTTGAGAAAATCTGTCTCCGGATGCTATCCTTGTCCCTCAACTGCAAGAAATCTCCTCAATCAAATTTCCTTTTGAGAACTTCTCATTTCAGAGTTTCGATCTCTTGATCTTTCTCGTTGTGTTTTCCAAATGACCCTCAAGCCCCTTATTATATCTTCTTGTTGGACAACCAACGACCTAGATTAACTCCTAATCAAAGGCTCAGATCGTTTTGACTTGATCTCCATCTTTTTCTAGAAGTTACACCCACAATTAGATTAATACCCATTAATATTTTTAATTTTCCTAAGTTTAGACTTGGGAACTCCATTAAAAATATTAATTATTTTAGTAAAATCGTCTCTGGGTGGAATTTCCCAAAACGGTTTCTGGGTTCTTTGGAATGCATATGCGCAAGCCTCCCTGCAAAATTTGAAGCCTAGAGCACATCCAATGCTACCCCAAATCAACACTTAAGAGCTCATAAATTCAGGGCAAATAATCAACTACTTAGGTAGAGGAATCTTGGGCACGGTAATAATCAGAATCCATATACCAATATGCAACATAATGTGGATGATACTGGCGGTGTTTTTGTTGCTCTTGACATTTATAAAACGCATTCTTGGGAAATGCCCACGAAGATTTGAACTTATGTGTGAACTCTTGTCATCAATTCATGCCATTTGGTGACTCCCTTCATTCAATACAGTGACTTTTCCGATAGCAACACCATCACCAACCAATGTTGATCCTCACTGATTCGAGGATAGGTAATATTTTGACTATTGGGTTTTGAATCGATAAAGGAGGAAAATGAAACGACTCAACAAAATTGCAGAGAAAGGTGACAGAGAGATGTTATGTTAGAGTTGACAGGCTAGTCAGAAAAACATTCTTGAATTTACCAAATTCCTGCAACATATTTTAGGCAAAAGGAACGATTTGGATGCTTCCCTTCATTTGTATATAGTGATTATGGGCTGGCATAAACTACTTCAAAAGGCGGGAATTGTTATTTGCAAATTCATTACCACTGTTGTAGTGGACGACCATGACCTCTAGTGAGAAGGGGCATTTAGTGCCAGTTTCTCAGAATCTCTGCAGAAATTATGCCACCCAACATATAACTTCTAGGAATATTTTTTGTTCATAAGCAACCTTGTCAAAACTGTTGGTGGGAAGACAGAGTCAAAACTGATAGATGAAGGATGAGGAACGTTTTTATTTAGGAGAGGCATTGCATTGTTAGAGGCATCTAAATTTAGCTCTAACAACCTCACTATGGCAGAGGTATTTTGAGCCTGGGTCAAAATAATACAAAAGGGAAACAACACTTAGAGCTTTGACAGGAGGCAACAATGCATGCAAAGGAATAACATACTAAAAATATAGTTCTGAGGGGTGCCAAGGTTTTCGAGAAGATTTCAGAGTGTTAGAGTAGGTGCACAGTGAGGAGGATCATTTTACACGCCAAGCTGAGAATGATAGCGAAATAATAGATCACAGAGCTGAAATGCACACAAATGCCACAAAATTAGTGGCTTTCACAAGATTGAGCAGGTTAGGAAGGTACCTGCTCTAATACTATGTTAAACACACATGGAATGTGAACAACAGATATGAAAGATAAACATTGAATGCATATATTATTGACATGATATACATTTATAGTACATTGGTGTGACCCTTGGATTCATATTCCAAGTGGTCTCTTGGACTCCCTTTGACTGTTCAACTTCCACACCAACACTTAGAGGATTAGGTATCCAACAACATTAAGGTAATCTTTCTCGTAAAGCTATGTCTTTATGTGATGTTCCTTCTAAGAATTATAATAATATCTTAAGAACAATAGTTAGGAATATATTCATGAATAATGTTTATTTTTACACAGTTAACATTGCCTTCCCCTTAAGAAACACTTTGTTCTCAAAGCATATTTATGAAAAAGTTTTTTCTTATGTTTTGGCTTCTAATGCCTTCTCATGATTCTCTATTCTTGAAGCTATGGCAGTTGGCAATATAGGACAATAAGATCTTCTAAGCATTGAGCAAATTCGTTAAATTGTGAAGGGTCTAACCACCTTAATTCAACTCCTTGTGGAACAATGTGCTTATAGGGGTCCTGTTGCCCTTCATGTTAGCAGGGGTACATATAAAATTTTTGCAGTTTATTTCACCATCATTGTAAGCCCAAGGTCATAAGCCAAAAGCATTGTAACAACCATGTGAGGATTTATATTAGGCATCCCAGACCCGTGTTTTATTGTCTGTATCTTGTTGCTTTGGGCAGACCATGGCCACCCCCTTGGAGTTCATCTCGGGTTCCTTTCATTATATATAGGATTCGAGGGCCTTAGATGAGGTTACTTGAGGACTCATGGTTTTATGGGAGGCTTTTGTGTTGGAAATACTAAGAGAGGGGGTGAATCAATATTTCATCAATTAACCAATTTTTAACCATCAACAAATCACAACATCAACCATCCAAGATTGAACACATGAACACAAAAGATTTATAACTGGGAGAAAATCACCTTCAATCTTTTCTTAATATATAGAGTACAATCAAGTTTATCAGCTCCAACTGAATGGAAGCATTTGATTTATCGTCATTTTCTTCTTACTTAGATGGCCGTCACTTCGCCATGCAATCAACAAATTTCCACTCTCAACTCTGATTACAACCACCTAGCCTGCACTCAACTTTTGCTCTTCAGATGTTCTCCGCTCATCTTGGCCTATAACTTGCAGGTCATAGGTCTGCAACTGTCATTGGAATCTCTGTCTTTGTCACTACCACTGTCACTCAACTTGTTTCAATTTGGTCTCTGCGATTTGGACTAATGCTGTTATAGGTCTCTTGCACAGTCAAGATCCTTGATCTGTCAAACAAATTTGCTGCCCTTTTTTCTTGTACTATTGCTGTTGTGCACTTACTGATATTTGTCCATTTTTCAATTTGCATGTGCTACACAAGTCTCAAGTTTACTAGTGCGTTATCCAACTTTCAAGTCTTTCCTTATTTACATAGAGTTCGTCTCCGTCACTTCCCTTGAACGTCACTACCGAAAACATGAGATCACTTCTCTACATGCCACTTGCGCTCCTTCGATTCAACCTTCTACAGGTTTTGTTTCCCGTTGCTAAGATATACAAGAGATATTACTTAATCTTGGATCAAGATTCAAAACAATCTTCTTGATCTTCCCTTGATTGCAGACTCACACCAAAACCACAAACTCAATTCTTTCTTGACTGCAGACTCATTCATGTCACTTCATTTTTTTCGTAGACATGTTCAACTTATCGCAGACCCGTTCACCTCTCCTGTGACTGATTTAGATCACTGCAGACCTGTTCACTTATTTGACAGACCAGATAATCTCAGAGAATACTCTTTTTGACAGCTTATATCTCCTTTCTAGATCAGTGAGTTGATTCTCTTCTAATATGCGAATTAATTGTCCTATTTATAATGGCTGGGAGGGCTCTTTGGGGCCGACCTGTGCATTTAATTGTAGATGACTTATAAAGTAATTCATTTATTTTTAATTCATGACTGTCTTTGAAGACTGACTTGTGTATTGAGACTAGATTCACACATCCATCTTGAAAACTTTATATTTCTTCAACTGTGAAGAACTATGAGGTGTGCCACCTATTGTTGGAAAGGTCTTGGCAAGCACTACGAGATGGTGTAATACATTCTTGTGTTTGCCTTGATTCTGTCCACCGAATTCTTGATTTAATTCAGAGGCTGCTTTTGGCTTTCATTTGAACATTGAGGGTTTCAAGTCCTTTTGCACTACCTCGGCTGGACTAACGGCTTCTCTCGCTTTGACATCAATGATGAACCTCTCAACAAACTCGCCCTTGGTTGTGTGATATTCCCACATAGCAATATTGCCAAGGGAAATATCAATCTTGCCCAATTTTGCCTTATTTCATGTTTGCACTTAGGAGATGTGGGTTTAGAGGTCCCACATGAATTTTGGGATTAATTGGGGGCCCAAAAATTAGGAAGGAATTGAAATATTGTGGCCTTAGTGGAACGTGGGGGCCACTCCATGGAAAATTATGGCCCACATATGGATTACGCTCTCATTGGAGTGAAGTTGGTGGGGAAAGTCGAGATGGGCCCACATGGGCATCTTGGAGGCTCTTGATAAATAGAGCAAGAGACACTCATTTTGGGCATTCATTCATCTATTTAGAAATTGTGCATTTGACATAGCACGCTTGAGCTGATGCCAAGTCTGCAGCGCTGTTTAGCACACAAGTGTCTCCAAGCGGAGATCTCAACCCTTGCTTCAGTGGACTTAGAGTGCCAACCCAAGGAGGGAGTTTCACCTTGCCTTTTCGCACTACCAACAAGAGGGTCTATTTTCAGAAGTATAGAGGGCAGTTATAGACAAGAGGGCCATCCTACACGCAACTCTCCTTTCATCACACGTAGGATTGCATCATCTCCTCCATGACTGTGCAGTTATTGGAGTGAGACTCTTTTGGGTAGCACTATCTGGGGGAGTTTGGAACTGGGGTGTTGGGAGATCATTTGGCGGGGGGGATTTGAGGAGGATTGTTGGAGTTGGGATAGCAGAGATTGACAGGGTCAGTCACAGCGACAAAATTCAGAATTGGAGGAGGGCCAAGCTGTGAAGGGTCAATTTTTGAAGGTTGGAACCAAGGGAAACCCTTTTTGGGTTTTTTTGGGTTTTGGGAAAGGATCATAATTTCAAATTCATAGAATTTTTTGGGCAGATGTGAGGGGTCAAACAACGGTCCCAATTCAACCAACAGTTAGAGGAGCTAGGCTTAGTCACTAGGTTCGACGAATTTGAACCAAAAAATTCGAAATTCGTCGAACTTCAAACGAATTCGAATTTATTCATTCAAGTTCACCGAACAAAATGGCGAGCTCGAACTTGAAACGAATTCAAATTTCAAGGCGAATTTAATCGTTGAAAATCGTGCAAATTCGTTAAAATTCGTTTGAAATTCGTTTTGAAATTCGTCAGTGTGCATTATGGACTTTGAATTTGACTTTAAATTGATTTTTTTATATATATACATTTTTTTTTTCAAAATTTTTAAATGTCGAATTTTATGTCGAACTTTATTGGCAAAATTTCAGGTGCCGAACTTTATTCGAATTTCAAGGTCGCCGAACTCGAACACAAACACGAACCTGGTGGCTTAGGAGCTAGGGGAAATAAAGCCAAATTTCTGAAGTCAAGCATTGGCCAATTCCTTCATGGGTTTTTGTGGGTTATTGGTGGGGAGCTCGGATTAGTTTCTTGGAATTTTTTGAGCACTCGAGGAGGCCCTAACGAAAGTTCCATTTTAGCTAGCAACATATATCTAGGCATCTACAACGCAATACTTGAGGGGCATAGCAACAGATTGGAGGAGGGTGTCTTACTTGTCATTTTGGGCTTTGCTAGCTTGCCTTGAGCAAGCCCAGGTGCACTCATTCCGACACCTCATTGTACACCCATTTTCATTAATAAAAAGAGTACAACAACGTAGTTTTGGTGCCAATTTGTGATTGTTTGTCACTGTTTTATGGTGTTTTTTTGTTTATGTTTGCTTGCATATTTACTTTTAATTTTCCTTAGGGATTAAACAGTGGTATCAAAGCCATAATCTTGGCTCGGCCTGTGGGAAAGATTAGAATCAAACAATATGGCAATAACCTTGAATGAGGTGATATTGATACAACAAATGATGTTTGATGTGGGGGAGAAGTTGATTCATTCCTTAGTTGGGAATCCGGACATGATTGCAACTGATGTGGAGTTATTGGGAGAAAACTGGAGGGCATACCAATCATTGAGTCATGGCATTCAAGCGTCCCTCTCTTTTTAGGAATTCTGTGAACTAATGGGCATGCACAAACTAATGGAGATTCATTGGGATTTTGCAGGGTTGATGAGGAGTATCAAGTAAGAATATGAAAGAGTATTTGAAGGGGCTTTGGTTGGCAAGGATACAACTGAGCATCCACCTGTTGATGAGGCGTCATCCATTGTTGAGGTATCCATTGATGAGGTATTCGGGGTTGTGACCGATTTCTCAAGTGATAGCAACGCACCGCAGGTTGATGAGGTGTCGGAAGACAACTCCACCTTTGTTGAGGAGCCGATAGGTACAGAGGCCTCCAGATCTATGACGGAGTTGCGAGATGACAGTTGCCTACAACTGACTGGTGAGCATATCGTGCATATTGGGCTGCCTATGGAGCAGTCAGAGGCTCATGTCGAGCCCGTGATGGAGGAGGATGTGCAACCATCCTTTGGGCTAGCCATTGATGAGGGGTAGCATAGAGGCCATGGGTTTTCTGCACAATTCTCTTCAGAGGCACATTAGCGAGGTCTACAGCGTTATCAACCCACCCTTACATGTTGGGTTGAGGGAGGCTGAGTTGTCTAGACGTACTCAAGGGGATGGATAGGTTAGCAGGACTGAGCGACATGAGCTAAGCATGATACCACATCAGCTTTGAGGGCTTGTTCCTTCCACGGATGTTTACACATTCGATCCCTCCTTTGGGATTGGATGGCGAGAGGTACTGAGCTGGTACTCGATGGAGAAGGCTAGGCGGTTGGATACATCCATGGCCACATGTCAGCAGAGGCCATCGATTACCAGAGGGACTCGAGGGCCTGACTGTTTTTGGGATCCAAGTGGGATTTCCCATCACATCATAATGCTGGTAGGTGATGGTAGTAGCTACGTGATGGATTTAACGCTTGAGCGCACCCACATTTTCAGGTCTCCATCAGAGCCCCAGTCAACACTAGTAGACTGTTTTGATAGGCGAGCAAACATATTTCATGAGTTTTCTTGGCATATTGAGTGTGCGTAGAATCACAGGGTGATTAGCTTACTTTGGCAGAAGCTAGTAGGAGGGGGTGGCATCGGCAGGCTATCAGACAGGGCATTGTATGGAGACAATACTCTCTTATGGGCATATGGGACGCAGGGACTATTGATGATATGTGCAGTAGTGTCATTTCCGTTAGCATGTGGGGATTTAGACCGCTTAGGTCTTTCAGAGCAGATGGGGAGATGTAGCCCACATCATGGAGGGTGTGTAGTAGAGCAGTGGATATTTTGGCCCATGCAAGATACTGTATGTTACAGGGTGGTATGACAGTGGGCAGTGGTACACAAGACTACATAGAGGTATGTCATAGGGTCCAGTGTTATGTAGAGGGATGCAATTTGATGCATACAGACCCAATGTTAGGCCATAACATCCAATGCTGTGCGGGGCTATGCAACAAGGAGTAGGGGCCTGCAGAGGAGCATGGAGATGCAGGGTGGTGTGTCACAGCCTGTTTGTTTACACTATGGAGTAGGAGGAGTAGCTCACATCGTATTGAGCACCCGCGGGGAGTATCAAGCACAGAGACACAGGCCGAACACGAGGTGATACAAGATGGGACAACAGTAGCAGGGGGTATCTAACAGTGTACAGGGGTAGGTCGTAGTGCACAGTGGTATGTCCAATAGTCCTAGGATGATCGGTGGTATGCGGGGGCGTATGGTGCTACACAACGAGGTCTTGGAGTGTTGCCTCCAGGGAGACTGATGGACGAAGATACCAGGCATACCTTTGGTTGTAGTTCACCCAGGATCGACGGGGGTGTAGATGAGCGATACTTGATGGTATTCGTGGGGACTCACACGCCTGACCCTCTTCTACATCCCTCACGGGCACAGTCGATTTTGTTGTTTTCCTTTGGCACTCGGAGCATAAGCAGCGGGGGACGAGGAGCTCACCCGAGATATTTGAATGACACTCAGCGCACTAGGGGAGATACTTTTTAGTAGTGGCATTGGGTTGGTGCGCCAATTGACAACCACAGGTTGGGGAATGAGGTGATCGTCTACAGGGGTGGCATATCGTTCCTCACCAAGCCTACGTCTTGGGAGCTAGTCACGAGGGAGACATGTGTCACTCTTTTCTCAGGGCATGTCGGGGCCATGCATGAGCAGAGGATACCAGGTACGACTGAGGTAGTTTCCCAGTATGTGTCTGGGCTCCAGACATTATATTGGCACATTATCGAGAGGGCGGATGGCGGACCCAGTGGAGATGGTTGGCAGGAACAAGAGGGATCCACATACCCTGAGTTGATTACGAGTATCAGATATCCCTCTATTGGTTGCATTCAAGGGGTAGCTATTTGGCACTGGTGGCTTCCAACGATCATCGATACTACATAGTGGCTGGTACAAGGCAGATTAGCATGCATCAACTTAACCCACGATATATGGAGCCTATATATTGATCACATGCCGGGACTAGAGATGAGGCATGGATGGATTCCTGTAGGTTTTAGAGCCATGTTGCAACAGGTTCAACTATGGGATACAGGATTCAGTTGATTGATAGATCACTCTATCTCATGATGGTCAGAGTCATGGCAGAGAGTGCTCTAGTTCACTCTTGGGTTGGCACAGGGGGGTACACAGTGGCCCTCATCGGATGGCGAGGTAGGCTCTCTCTATTGTTGCATAGGTCCAGAGTTAGATTTAGGTGGGTAGACTTTGCCGTCATGGAGATGTCTAGGCAGGATGTGTCTCGCCTATATCAGTATTCCACCATCGGGTTCCAAGAGAGGAGGGTACAATGTACGCACGATGGGCAGTCTGTTAGAGCTAGATTGGCGCAACGACAACATGGTGGCACCCTTCTATGGCTAGCATGGGAGCCAGGCATCACAACACTAGACAACCCAACGAACATTAGGGGTGAGTTGGCTGCTACTGAGGGAGGTCACCCAGATCTTCCATTGGGACTCCTTTATGACAGGTTAGCACAAGGATCGAGGGTGGCTTAATGGCATAATTGGGACCTTTGTATTGCTCGCAGTGATAAGGGGGTCAACATGGAGAGAGTGCTTGTTCGGCAGTTGCTTGAGGACAAGCAACGTTTTGGCGGGGAGGACTATGATATTCCTAGTTAGCAATATTGCTAAGGGAAATATCAATCTTGCCCAATTTTGCCTTATTTCATGTTTGCACTTAGGAGATGTGGGTTTAGAGGTCCCACATGAATTTTGGGATTATTTGGGGGCCCAAACATTAGGAAGGAAGGGAAATATTGTGGCCTTAGTGGAGCGTGGGGGCCACCCCGTGGAAAATTACGACCCACATATGGAGTACGCTCTCATTGGAGCGAAGTTGGTGGAGAAAGTCGAGCTAGGCCCACATGGGAATCTTTGAGGCTCTTGATAAATAGAGCAAGAGGCACTCATTTTGGGCATTCATTCATCTATTTAGAAATTGTGTCTTTGACATAGCACGCTTGAGTTGAAGCCAAGTCTGCAGTGATGTTTAGCACACGAGTGTCTCCGAGTGGAGATCTCAACCCTTGCTTTGCTAGACTTCGAGTGCTAGCCCAAGGAGGGAGTTTCACCTTTCCTTTTCGCACTACCAGCAGGAGGGTCTATTTTCAGGAGTATAGAGGGCAACTATAGACAAAAGGGCCATCCTACAAGCAACTCTCATTTCATCACACAAAGGACTTGTTGAAGAATCTAGGGCAGTTAGAGTTGATTAGATTCTTCTTGTCTTGATAACTATTTATGAGGCATTTTTAATTTTCTTATTAGCACAATCTTCTCTTTGACATTATTAGAGTGTGTGTTTCTTATTTCATCAAATAGCTACCAAAAACAAAGAGACAAGAACACAAGATGTTGGCATTCTACTAGGGCCAAAACCTCTCCTTCTTGGAGAGGAAAACCTACACATAATTCTTCTTATAGAGATTCCAATTGACAAACACCAAGACCATAACCCTTGACCTACTAGGCCACTCCAAGACCAAGTCACCAATCCTCTTCTTACTGTTGGGATCATCATCAACACTGCTGCTTCACCGAGGTCATCAATCATGCACCTTCAATGAGACATTCATCACGATAATGAGAACATGACTACTGCACCAATCTCCATCTTCTCTTAGATCATTATTGCACTTCTCACTGAGATCATCATCATGTTGATGACGTTTCCATACTGAGATATATATGTGAACGCTTCATCAAGGTCTTCATTATGATCTTCCATCATAGTTGTTACTGTGTCGAGATTATGTATGAAAATTTCTAAACATAAATTCTATTACTGCAGCCACTGATTTAGTTCACCTACTTATTATTCCCAATAAGTTATTTATGAAATCCCTTCAGTAAATATTAAAATAAATTTGACTGCAGATATCACACCATTATACAGAAACAAATATACGCACAAGAATCAATCACATCAACACAGTTATTTTTGGACAATTGTCCCCAGAAAAATCCAATGTGGGAAAACCAGTGCAATAGAAGAGGGTTTTATTAATCTTCAACAACAATCGCTTTTATAGAAGAATTTACATATACACTGGGAGATAACACCTGATACTTTTCTTCGAGACTTTCTGACACGTTGGAGAGCTTCCTTTCTCTACTGCGTCAGCCCTGCATCATTTTGCGTGGCTCTACGCAGCTCTGGTCCCTCCCTTCGTCATCCCTGTGTCTCACTCTGCGCTCTCTCAGAGTCCTTGCATCACTTCTTCTGAGCTCCTTGACTGCTGCTAATCCCCCCTCTTCCTCCACCCTGCAACTCTCCCTCTGAAATCGATCTCTTTCTCTCTGAGAATCGATTTTCCTTGGGATACTGAGTATCTGCTGGTGTGTCTCCAACTGACCCTCAAGCCTCCTCTTATACTTTTCCTGTTGAGTCTTCAACAGCTGAGATTAAGTCCCTAATCAACGACTAAGATTAGATTTGGCTTGATCCTCATCATTTAGAACCTTCTCACCCATTTTTATATAAATACCCATTAATATTTTAATTTTCCTAAGTTTAGACTTAGGAACTCCATTAAAAATATTAATTATTTTAATATCTCTCCAACCGGATGGAATTTCCCAAAACGATTTCTGGGTTTTGGAGATCTTATGTGTCTTAGCCTCTCCACCAATTTTCATGGCTAGAGCACATCTGATGCTGCCACAAATCAACACTCCGTCTTAGCGAGGAATGTGCTCTAGTAATGCTCCGTCGCTGAAACATCACATTGATCCTTCCGCACTGGTCCCTGTGCTGATGCTTGGCCTGATGCCTCACACCATCTGCACTGCTACTTTCTGTACTGCTGCCCATGACACTGCCACTGCCATTGCTACATCTGTATTGCAGTTCCCTCTCCATATGTTGCCCATGCTGCTCATAACACTGCTAACTGTTGCACTACAACACCTGACACCTATCCATTTCTGCTACTAAAATGGATTTTTTACCATCCCCATCTTCTCCTTGAAATAAACAAACTTTGTTCTTCCTAGGGCCTTGGTGAGGATGTTTGCCACCTGTTCTCCTGTAGGAGTGTAGCTCAACTGTACTTCTCCTCGTTGGATACAGTCTCTAACAAAGTGACACTTGATATCAATGTGCTTTGATTGATGAAATACTGGATTCTCAGAGAGCTTGATGCAACTTTGATTATCACACATGATCTTGGTCGCTTCCATCCTTCTATTGAATAGGCTCACAAGAAATTTTCTAAGCCATATGGCTTCGCATGAAGCTGTGCTAGCGGCCATATATTCTGCTTCAGCTAAGCTTAGAGCTACAGATTTAGATCGTAGTGACATGTTTCACGACGCTGAAACATGGCTCGATACAACCTGAAACACGTTTCAAGGCCGTACAACCACGATTTATGAAAAAGTACCTTTTTGTGTTTTTTTTTTTTTCCTTTTTTTGGCCATTAAAATATTTTGTGGATGTTTCTAGATGGCTTTCGCATGTTATAAAAAGTCTCTCTTCTCATTCCCTCATGACATAAATTGAGCAAGTTGTTTCACTTGGAGTGCTGATTTTAGCAGGGAGAAAAGAGGAAGAGAGCAGTGGTTTCAACTAGGGCATTTTCAACAGTGAGCAAAGGAGATTTCAACAACAAGAAAAAGAGATTTCACAAGTAAATTTAAAGTGGTGAGTTTCCGGCTAGGACATTCTTGTTTTTTTGCTCAGTTACAACCATCTTTCTCGTGTTTTGTGGCATTTTTGGGTAGCTTCAACTACAAAAAAATAATTTGGGTAAGAAGCATTCATTTTCTTAGTTTTTTCCCACTATTTCTTTTATTTCTTGAGGGATTATGCTTCCAAAAATGTGAAAAACATTTTGTCTTTACAAATTTGTTTTTTTCATTTTGTTTGCAACAATGGCTTCCAGAATCCAACCAAGGTGCATGTTTAGTCACCGACTCCAACCAGAGGGCATGTTCAGAAGCTTCAAAGATGTGCAGGTGGTGGCTCATGGGAATGGTGATGTAATCTTTGCAGTAATTCATATAAGGGCCCCTACCCAAGAGTGAAGGTACATCTATTGCATGGAGGACATGGGATTGCAGGTTGCACAAAAACAACAGACCCAATGGTGAGGAGGGCATATCAAAGAGAGCAAGATGAGGTTGATGGACTTAAAAGAAGGCATGAAGAGCTTACTAATGCTACTGCTCAAGCTTCATTAAACATTGAGCCAAGGATTGTGTTTGAAGCAAGGGAGAGGAGAGCCACTCAACAATAACAACAACCACCATCCAAAAATACCATAGGGGCATCCGCTTCAGTTCAAGATAGCAAAATTGCTAAATCAGTGAATGTGCAAGTAAGAGGAGAAGCTGATTCTAGAGTGGCTAGGTGCGTCTATGCATGTGGTATCCCATTCAATGTTGTTCACGCTCCTTATTGACAAGATTTGATAAGGGCAGTTAACAAAACTCCCATAGGGTACAAGGGGCCCGCTGCCCAACTATGAGAATGTTAGAACTCAACTTCTCAAAAATGAGAAGGAGCTTGTGGAGGATATCTTATCACCGATTCGTTCTTCCTGGAGTAGCTTTGGGGTTAGCTTAGTCTCAGATGGATGGATAGATGGAAAGATACATGGCGTAGGCCATTGATAAATGTCATTGCCACTTCACCAAAAGGAGCAATGTTTTTAAAGGTGGAAGACTGCTTAGGAGAGGTAAAAGATGCACAATTCATTGTTGATGTTATAATAAAATCAATTTAACAAATAGGACCTAATAGGGTGGTGCAAGTTATCACAGATAATGCACTAGTTTGCAAAGCTGCAGGTTTAATTATTGAGGGGAGGTATGACCACATCTTTTGGACACCCTGCACTGTCCATAATCTGAATCTGATCTTAGAGGAGATCCATAATAAAGTTCCATAGATAATGGAAATCACAAGGGAAGCAAGGGAGATCGTTAAATTGATCACCATCCACCACCAATCTCAAGCAATATTTCGAGAGTACTCCAAATTGGAGTTGTTAAAAGTCGTTGAGACAAGAAAAGCCTCAAACTTCCTAATGTTGCGCCACCTTATTGAGACTAAGCAACCATTAGTTTCTATGGTGGTGAGTCAACTCTGGGCTGAGTGGAGACATGCAGATTTGAAGCGGGGATATACGATGCGTAGATTGTGCCTTGATGAGGAGTGGTGGAGCAAGATATATTTCTTGCTAAAGTTCACAACTCCTGCATTTGAGCTTCTTCATAATGTTGACACAGACCAACCTTTCTTAGGAGAGGTATATGATGGCATAGATACCATGCTTGAGAATAGTATGGAAATCATTTCACAGGATTCTCCACAACTTTATTTGTTAATGATCATTTTGCTGATTTAGTCAAGAAAATCGTTGTTGATAGGTGGAACAATTTCAACACTCCATTGCACACTTTAACACATGCCTTGAACCCCAAATTTTATGATGAGTAGCTTATTGCTCAAAGCAATGGAAAGAGGATGGCACCCCATAAGGATAGAGAGGTGGCTAATGGGGTGAAAAAATTCCTTACGAGAATGTTTCCAACTCATCTACACTGGGAGGTGAAGGAATAATTTGCAAGTTTTGTTGGAGGAATAGATGATTATTTAGATATATTGCCTTTGGAGGAGAGAAGCACCATGAATCCAGTTAGGTGGTGGATTTGTCATGGAGCAAATGGTGTACATTTGCAAAACATTTCCATTCGTGTTCTTTCACATGTGGCAAGCTCTTCATCAACAGAATGGAATTGGAGCAACTAGGGTTTTATTCATTCTGTGAAGCGTAACAGGTTGGGCTCACAAAAGGCAGAGGATCTTGTTTATGTGCACTCCAACCTTCGTCTTAAATCTCGTAGGGGTCCAAAATATAGTAATGGTTCTTCTAAAGAATGGGAAGTGGATCCAGAAAGTCCTGATTTGGAGCTCTCTCTTGCTAGCCTAAATATTGAAGACCGGGAGCCTAGAAGTGGAATTAGCCAATCATCTTCTTCGGCTCCACCATCCACTGTTGAGCATGCTTTTGCTTCTATTTTTGACGAGGATTATGATGATGAGGATGAAGATTGAAGAGTATTAGTCTTTAGTCTTTATAATACTTGCATCCTCATAGTCATTATTATACTTGTAGCGTCAGATATATAATAAACGCTGATTTTGGATATTGTTGCGTTCATTATGTGATCATTCATGAGTAAATGTGATGTAAATTTAGAGACTTATAGTTTATGCATTGACATTGGATAATTTAATCATAATGTAATAAATTATAATGTATCATGTATGCTTTATGATTGCACATAACATTTCTTAAATGCCCTAACACACACACACACACATATATCGTGTTTCCCCATTTCCAAAATTTGGGGGGGGGTCACATTTCGTACCCATACCCATACCCATTTTGGAAACTTGTACCCATTTCCCTGTATCGTGCAACTTAGGAATATCGATGTCTTCCCGGAGAAGTCATTAACAAATATTATATATAATAATAATAATAATAATAATAAAGACTGATTTTGGATATTGCTGCTTTCATTATGTAATCATTGATGAGTAAATGTGTGTAATTCCCTAAATTTAATAATATATACCTAAATTTAAAAAAAAACTCAGATAGTTAATATTACCAGAATATGAAATCTATCTTAACAAATATGCCAGAATCCATAATTTACCCTAAATTTATCATTAACCAGACATTGAATTTGAAAATAAAGTGTACAAGAATACCTAGAAATTAGTTTGAAGACGTTTCCCAATTTGCTCCTATTACCAAAAGACCGAAACCTCCCAGCCAAACTGGGCACAATCTTGGTACCTAGCTCCCAAAATAATTCAAATTCAAAGTAATTTGGCCTCTGTGCCCAAAAGCTTCAAGAATAATTGCTCAAATCTCGAGCCCTAAATTCCAATCCTTCAACTTCGAATTCAAATCTCCAATTCAGAATTTCTGTCTTCTGTTCCCCTTTTCCTCCCGTCCCAGTTCTCCACATACTTGCATAAATAGTTTTTCTAGGCGGTCATCACCTTCTTCCACCTCTCTTGACAATTTAGATTTAGGGAGTCATAGTGTTACATGTTGTTGGTGTGAAAATTCCTAGATCTAACAATCTCATGAATCCTATTGCAACCATCTGAATCTACTTCACCTAGATCGTAAATTACATTACAAACTTTTTTCAGATTTCTTCTTGAAATATTGAAGTAAATTACTGAAGCAGCCTACACCAAATTAAATATGATTATGAAACATAGAAACTGAGCAAGGAAATACAAACACATAGGATACCGTTATTTTTGGACAAAAGTCCCCGAAAAAACCCAATGCGGGAAAACCGGTGCAACAACTCTGAGGGTTTATTATTATTAAGCAGTAGCAAATTCTGAATACATCTTTGAATACCTCACAGGGTTATTCAGTTATAGAGAGAAATACTGGTAGAAATAATTGTGAGGTTACCTCACACTATCACTGTAAATCCTGACTGATCCAGCGCTAGACTGATTACCCTCGGTTTTCTGGTTGTCTCTGCGCAATATCTGCATCAGCCCAACATCAAGCTCTTTGGGGATTGCGTCACTCTTTCGGCTGGTCGAAGGAGATTCGATTTCTGCCTCCAGGTCTCACACCCCGACCCCCGGCTTTTGAAACTCGATTTCCCTCTACAAATTTCAAACTCCTCACTGGTTTCTGTGCTGCCTCTGTGTGGCTCTGCGTCAGCCCCTCTGGCTCAATGCTGCCACTGCTGGATTACCCTTTGCCTCTCTTTGTTGATGATTCTTCGGCTGAGAAAATCACTCTCTCTCCGAAAGCTATCCTTGCCCCTTTGTTGCAAGAAATCTTCTCAATCGAATTCTCCTCCTGAGAACTTCTCACTTTAGAAGATCAATTTCTTGATCTCTCTTGGTGTATTTTCCAAATGACCCTCAAGCCCCTTCTTATATCTTTCTGTTGGACAACCAACGACCTAGTAATCAAAGGCTTAGATTGTTTTGACTTGATCTCCGTCTTTTTCTAGAAGTTACAACCACAATTAGATTAATACCCATTAATCTTTTAATTTTCCTAAGTTTAGACTTAGGAACTCCATTAAAAATATTAATTATTTTAACATCATCGTCTCTTGGTATAATTTCCCAAAACGGTTTCTGGGTTCTTTGGAATGCATGTGCCCAAGCCTCCCTGCAAAATTTGAGGCCTAGAGCACATCCGATGCTATCCGAAATGAACACTCCCTCTTAGCAAGGAATGTGCTTTAGCAATATACTGTTGCTGCATACTGCTCTGACTCTGAAGCATCGTCCTCTGCGCTGCTGATGTCTGACATGCTGTCCACTAACTATTGCGCTGTTGTTGCAAATGTACTGCTGCCTTTGACACTGGCATTGCCAATGCTACATCTGTCCTACAACTCTCTCTCCATAGTTGCCACGGGAGAACTAATCATCCCAACCCACAGGAGAACTAATCATCCTATTTCACTGTTGTCATGGGAGAACTAATCATCCGGCCCACAGGAGAACGAATCATCCTGTTCCATAGTTGCCACGGGAGAACTAATCATCCCGGCCCACAGGAGAACTAATCATCCTGGCCCACAGGAGAACTAATCATCCTGTTCCACAGTTGCCACGGGAGAACTAATCATCCTGGCCCACAGGAGAACTAATCATCCTGTTCCATAGTCGCCACGGGGTATCACAAGGGAAGGTTGAACCTGTCATCCTGTACATAGCACACCACCAGGGGAGGGTGAGTCTCCCTGTGGTCGTATGTTGCTCCAGTATGTACTCCAAGCTCCCTAGAGCTCCCAGAGCTCAATGCATGCAACATGCAGGACCCTTATAAGGTCTCTCAACGACTCCAAGTCGTTCGGGAAACTCACAGATTTTACCTTTCCCCGGGGCTTTGACAAAAAGTCTGCGACCTGTACATCAGTCTCAATGCAATGGAGCCTCCTCGCTCATCAACTTACCATATCCCAGATAAGGCAGTATCTGATGTCTATTTGCTGGAGCAATCATCGAATACAAGATTCCTCAATAATCGAATCCCCCCTCTAGTTGTCACAAAGAATCACAATGGTATTCATCATGTGTACAAACAACTCACTTAAGAGGTTCTCAGAGGATTCTTGGCACCACCTAGTGAGGCTCAATCAAATATGAGCTCACCATGCTAACTGCAAAACATATGTCTGGACGGAAGTTCACCAAGAACATCAACGCGAATGAGTTTATGAAACTCAGAGGCATTTCCCAAATCTGGTCCAACATCACTACCATATAACTTTTGAAAGTTAAGATCCTTGAGGTAGTCATAGATTTGCAGTTTATCATTCCACAGCCGGAATCCAACTCCCTCTTACTTTTGCAAATGAGAGAGTTTGCACCTGTCAGAAATAGGTCGTCCTCATAAGGTGCCGGTATGAGAGGTCTATCATCCACAACCTTCGGGTAATGGTTTGGATTGGTTTCACTCCTAGTGAATCTCAGCTTCATCAGACAACTATTAATCCTCTCATACTACGCCAGGGGTGTTTTGCTTCAAGCCATAGAGGGCTTTCTTTCCACCTGTATACATGAGATTCCCGATCATGAATATCAAACTCCTCGGGTTGTTCCAAAATTGTGGACCTGCTGCATGAGGGGAATGGTCCCCTTATAAGATTTTCCTTCGGTACATCTCAGACATGTACCTTCATGCTCTTCTTGAATTTAGGCATCCCTATCACCATCTGACTCACATCGGGTAGGGCCCCATAGGTAGACCTCTGATGTTATAGATGTGATATGTCAATTGACATGATCCCCAATGGACCATCCTGCAACTTGATACAAATTGCCAACCTTGAACCCATGAGAAAAAGCATCTTTGAAAGTTCTATTTTTTAACACATACCTTTCCATCGATGAATGCCACCCTGAAACCTTTGACTTCCATTTTCGAGATGGACACCAGGTTCTTCTTGCGATTAGGTACATAAAATAGATTCTTGTAAATGAATAGAGTTACCCTCATTCAATTGAGGGGTAACATTCCCTACACCCTTTCCGGGATAGGTGGCATCGACTCCTAGTATAATCCCACGGTTGTTTTTGTCTCTACCAAATTCGAGAGAGCACCCTTCTACTCGATGAGGTGCCTTGAAGCACTACGATCAATAAGTCAGATTCCCAAAGAATCTGAAGGAGAGGGCCAATACAAGATAACGCTTCTTTATCTTATTAGAAACAACATTTGATTCTTCATACCTGGGATTCCTTGCTTTCTCTGAAGAGTCAGCCGTTTCCTTGATGACCTGCATTACCCGTCATTCCTCTGATCATTGAAGATGTCCCTGGAATGATTGTTATCATCATCAAATGATGTGTCCCTACCTCAGACACTCCTTCGCATAATGGCCAAACTTATTACAACCAAGGCATCTGCCTTTCCTTCCACCCTTGGATCCAGACTTCCCACTGAAGTGATCTTTAGGTAGGCCATCAGAAACTTCTACTGCACCATTCTGATAATATTCTCTGCCTCGACTTCACCCTTGGTGAATTTGAAGAGGGATGAGTAATCCATTGATCCTTTCTTTTTTCTTTCCCAGCTGTCTTCAGTGATTGCTCTTTCATTCTTGCTTGGGCATTGTCTTCACCTCAGCTCTGATACCATGTTAATTTTAGTTATGTTCTATGCTTAGAGCAATTTATTTCAATTTTCACAGTTAGCTCAATATCTTTTCCAGATTAGCAATCACATCAACGTTAAAATAAACTGCAGATAGAACATAAACATAAATTGCAGAAGACAAGCCAAGACAAGAGGACACAAGATGTGGCGCTAGCCAGGGACAAACCCTAATGTGGGGAAACCCTTGATCAATTCTTCTTATATGTTCTTCAATAGTTCAATAGAGAGAGAGATAGTACGTTTACAACAGAAGTCAACACTTTGACATATCTAGATTAGAGAATAGATCATCTCTAAGAAGATGATACATGAGATCAGTTGAAGACATGTTGCGTAACTGATTCTCCAAGGTGACTCCTTCACCTTTCGTTGTGCTGCATTTCGTCATCACGCTGCACCTCACTGCGCTGTACTATGCTGCACCCATCATCACTATGTTGCATCTCATCACGCTTCATTAATCATGACTATACGCATCACTGTATTGCATTATGTGCCATTGTTGCACCATGTTGCCATACTGACCTATGTGTTGGCTGCATCTTGCTTGCTTGTTGTCCCTAGCATGCTTGTTGTTGCATGCTAGCTGTCCCTTACATGCTAGCTGTAACATTGCATGCTTGGTGTATTTGCTGCTAAGTACCATGCAACTGCCCCAATGTTAGTTAGTTGTCCCTTGCATGCTGCTCTCCTTCGGAGACAGATGCTTTGGCTGTTCCGGCAGTTCCCGGCAGTTCCAACTGTTCTCGGCAATTCCGGCAATTCTGGGTGTTCCCGACAGTTTCGACAGTTCCAACAATTCCGGCTATTCCCGACAGTTCCAGCAGTTCTAGCTTTTCCCGGCAATTTCGATAGTTCCTGACAGTTCTGGCGTCTACCCTCTGCGTTAGCTTTCCCGTCTGTTTCGGCAATTCCCAACAGTTCCGGCTATTCCCGACAGTTCTGGTAGTTCCGACTTTTCTCGACAGTTCTGGCAGTTCCCGACAGTTCTGGCAATTTCAACAATTTTGGTAGTTCCGGCAATTCCGACTATTCCGGGCAGTTTTGGCAATCCTGGCAATTCCGGCTATTCCCAGCAGTTCCGGCTTCTGCCCTCTGTGTTAGCTTTCCAGACAGTTCCCGACAGTTCCGGCTTCTGCCCTCTAGATTAGGGCAACATTATCCCTTAGGATCTCTCCTCTTACTAAAACCCAAAGACAAGTAGAGAGGAAGAGATCCCAAGTGTGTTGAAAATGACTTGAAGGCCACCTCTATTTATACTAAAACGTTGAACACAAGTGGGGTTTATTTTGTTGTTGGCCGACCTTGACGAATTGTCCCAAAACACAAATAAATTCATATCTCCATGAATACTTATCGGAATCAGATGATCTTTAGATCAATCCTACACCTCTCGATGAGAGGGATCCAAGAAAAATATCAGCTTCCATTAATAAGATGACCCACATGGAGTTTGGCCCTAGTTGCCAATTTTAACACCAAGAGAGTGCACTGGCATGTGTCCACATAGGTCAGAATGAATGAGTTGTAGAATATCATTGGTCCTGCTTTTGCTAGAGGGGAATGGTTCCCTTGACTTATGTCCACTGGCACATCCTGGACATACTCCATCATGATTAGCTTGAACCTTAGGCATTCCAGAAATCATACTCCTTACTTTAGGCAGGGCTTCATAGTGTAGATGAGCAAACCTTCAGAGCCATAACTCAATTTGATGATTGCTATCATGTACCATTGCTCGCATCGGTCTTCCATTGACTCTATAGAGTCCTTTAATTCTAGATCCCACGATGAATGCATCCCTCATGCAAGATTCCATAGGCCAAGTGAGGATGTTTCCTCTTATGAAATCAACTCTCATCCCTTTGTCTTCTAGGGCAGATATAGATACAAGGTTCTTCTCAATCCCAGAACATACATAACATCATATAGATGTATTGTTTCCCCATAGTCCAAATGAAATGTAACAGAACCAAAATCCTTTACAAGATAGGTAGAGTTATCCCAGAGAATAATTTTTAAATTAGTCTCCCTCTCAACCAGGTTTGAGAGGACTTAAAGACCCAAAGAAATGTCTAGAGACCTCACTATCTACCAACCAACTATCAAACGAATCTAGAGGAGAGGAACTAGAAAGTGCAGAAATAATAATATGTTCATATTGAGTAGCAGCTGCATTATTTCCATAGCTTGAGTTTCTTGATCTCTTTTGAGGACAATGGCCGTCTTCTTGATCATCAGGAGCATCTCTTCTTCTTCTATCATTGAACCTGTTGTTGTTGTAGCCATGATTGAAGTTAGACCTTAGAGCATCTCTCTTTTCCGCGCAGTCTTGGGCATAGTGACCATGCTTGTGGCAATTGTAACATTCAACTTTTGATAATCCCCTTTTGAATCTTCTGTGGGAGTCATTGAATTCTGGAGCGGGCTTTCTTTAACTAGATGGTCTTCCTCTTCCTTTCCTCTTCTTTTCCTGTGTACTAAATGCAGAGGGCTCTCCTTCTTCATGCTTTTGAATCCTTCCTCTAGATATAATCCTGGTTTCTTCTTGAGTACACATGCCAACGAACTCATCAAATGTCTAGGACTTGTCATTGTTGCTTTTAGTAGTAATGAAGGTCTCCACAATAGGAGGAAGGCCTTGAAGAGTAATGGGTGCGAACTCTCTATCAAATATAGGTTCTCCAACAATCTGCAATTGATCCCTTAGTTGGGATATCCTCATGAAATATGATTTGACAATCTCCCCCTTGTTCATTTTGATGTCCTTGAGTTGATTCTTGAAGGAAAGAATGTGATTCAAATTGTTGACCTCCTACATCCCATCCATCTTATAATAGATATCCTTGGACTTCTTGAACTTTGCAATGTAGGTAAGCAAATGATCTCTCAAAGAATCTATAATGATTTTTTTGCTTTGATCTCACTTTTCTTGTACTTGGCCTTGACAGCAGCAAAAACATTCTCCGAAGGCTCAGGTACCTTTCCTTCCACATATTCCAAGGCATCATTTTCATCCAAGGTCACTTCCATCCTGATCTTCCAAGTACAAAGTTTGACGAGTCATTCAGCTTCTTTGAATCCTCGAAGTATGAGGTAGACACCCTGAACAAGTCAAATAGGTTCCTTCAACTTCTTCCAAATATGATTGCCTGTTCTTGTCTCCTTGGGCTTGTCTTCACGTTAGCTATGATACCATGTTAAATTTTCAGTGTTCTATGCTTGACACAATCACGTATCCAATTCTTCTTCAATTAGCAATCACTTTTCAAATAAATTCTATCTTCCAATGACAGTAAGCAATTGTAAATATTACAATAAATCCAATGCACAATAGAAGAGAACCAAGAGCAATAACAAGAGACACAAGATTTGGTCAAAGACTAGGGAAAACCCCCACATGGGGGAAAACCCTTTCAAAATTCTTCTTCTATTAGATTGTCATCAAATGTTCAACAAAAAGATACAATGTTCCAATTCATCAACAATGAGTCAAAGGTCAACAACTTTGACTATCCAATTTAACTAACCCATATCCAATGAGAGATGATGCCCTGATCAGTCCACAAGTCAATGTTCAAAGCTGCTCCAAAAAGGGTCGATCAACCTGCCAATAAATGCAGCTTTCCTTGCTGGTCAAACTTTAGTCAAAATAGTCCTCAAAAGTTTGGTCAAAGGAGAGAGAAAGTCTACGGTCAAAGTTCAGAATTTTTTGCTGTCAACTAAGGTCAAGGTCTGTGGTCAACCCAAGTCAAACTGCCCAGAAAAATTTGGCTTATTTATCAATCAATTCGGCCTTCCAAAATCGAATTTTTCCAAGTCAAATCAAAACATCAAGTAAAAGTTGGTCCACGGCTGGACAAACTGTCCCAATCAAAAAGTCAATGCAGAAATCAGAAAATGCTCACTTCCCTTCGTGTATGTGAGCTCAGGCCTCCTTATTTCAGACCTGTACGAACCAATCAAATGAAGAGAGAGAAGATGTGATAATGTGATGATGCTTCAAATTGATGTGACATGAGGTCTATTTATGTGTTAAAATTTCTGTTTTCCCACCCCGGTTTTCAGTTTCTCCTTATTTCTCCCATGTAGTTAAATGCCCTTTCCCATAACCATACATTCAACAAGCTGGAAAAATAAATTTTACTGAAAACACAAATTCTGGAAAATTTATAGAATGCTGCAAATTGCAGAAATAAAAATCAACAGTAATAAACAGCCATAAAAACACATTAAAACACTGATATTTTTGGTCAACGTGACCCTGGAAAAACCCCCTACAACTCTTTGGGAAAACCAGTTTGAGAGCTCTTCTTTATTTCTGAAAAATGTCTTTTTACAGCAAGAAAATTTCAGCAAAAAATTACAGCAAAATAATTTTTTCAGCAAGCAAACTTATCCGTTTTTAGCCCAACGGACCACCTGGAAACTTCTCAGTTTTCAGCAAAAAATTAGCTTTTTCTGCTTGTTCTTGCTGTTGTTCTGCTTGTCTTTCTGCTGTTCTGATTTTGCTGAAGAGCTGCCTGGTATGTGTGCCAAACTGCTGCCTCTTTCTCCTTCTTTGTCCAGAAATCTCCCTTGCTCTCTTGCTCTCCTTCTCCCAATCTGCTCATGAAAGAAATGAATGTCTTTTCCTCCTTTAATATAACTCCAAGTGACTTTTGGGTGATCCAAGTGACTTTTGGGTGATCTCTAAATCCAATGGCTGAAATAGATTTAGATCAATGGCTGATATTAAATGCACATTTAAATCTCACTTTCTATTTTTTAATTCACACACTTTAATAAAGGCCCACTTAGTCATTTATTTCCAAAGTCACTTTTCCTTTCTAATTTTTCATTGACTTTATAAAAGTCACTTTAAAATTAGACTTAGTAACTTTATCACTTAAAGTCACTTTTAAATTAGATTTTTAACTTTATAAAAATTATAAAGTCACTTTAGGAGAAAAATTAAAATCTTTTGGACACTTTTCCCTAGGCCAAAGATCAAAGCCTAAGGGAACCACCTGTCCTCCGGTACCAAATTTCAACACTCCCTCTTACAGTGATAAGGAAAATTGATAACCGAAGTGGGTGCTGAAATTTCTTCACTTAGTTAAGAGCGGCTCTTCTCTAACACAAAGAGGAATTCCCTAGTAAAACTATAAATTTATCCTTACAAAGCTTGATATAAAAATCATGTTTGTAGCATGAAAATACTTTTAGATTAAGGTAATAAATGTAATGTCCCAAATGAAGGAAATTTGGAACAAACCCTTCAAATCAAATTATCTAGCACTTAACAAGAATTGCCATGAAAAACCAAACACCAAAAATTTGACTGCAAGCATAAACCCACAAATTGCATAAAACCTCATTAAAAATCACATGAGGAATAATGAAAAATGTAGCAACCAAAATCACCCCAGGGTTTTCATCCTAGGGCTACCAATTGATCCAGGTGGGATGTTGGTGGCCACACACCTATCTCATTTGGACCCCCACAACTGTCTCTTTCAGTTTTTCAGTTTCCGCAATTGTAGCACAATTTACTATTTTTAGCAATTTTTCAGGTCCTGAACTTCTGGAGTCGTTTTGAGGCCCTAAACGACGTTTTTTGGGAAATCTGGGAGCAACATCAGTCCATGGACCTATGTTGCTCTTCCCAAAGTTGTAGTGTTCAGATAGATCTTTTTAACGAGCTATTGTATGCGTAAAACGGAGATTGGGTGCCAAAGTTACAACCCCAAGAAGTTGATGTACCAACTTACCCAAAACGGGGCCCACAATTTGGTGTTTCATCTTCTAGGGTTAGGTTTTGGAATGTTAAGGGTTTTTTATTGTTTCTCAATAATAAATAGACCTTCGAGCCTCATTGTAACACAGTTCAAAGGCATGTAGCCACCACATCTCTTCTCAGAGATAAGCTACCATCGCCCTAGCTGGTTTATTTCCATTTCTATTTGTAAGCATATTTCAAAATTTTACATTAATGAAATGAAATTTTATTTATGTTGCATCTTTGTGTATATGGTTATCTCTGTATTTTGTTGCGTTCCTATTTAAATCCGGATCAGTGGTATCAGAGCGGTCTGCTTTTCTCTATTTTTCTTTGCATGTCCCTAACAAGGTCGGGATATAAGGAGTTAGGGCTTGAACTAGTTGAACCTTTGCAAGATGAGCCTCACAAATCCCGGCAGCCTCCCATGGCGGATGAAAAGAAAGACGAGGGGGCAGGAGATCCTATCAAAATCTTGCTCGAAGAAGCCCTTGAGCGATAAAGGAACGCGATGATGGACAGCTTTGCGCAGATCCTTCAGCGGCTACCCAGAGGCGACGCATCAGCTTCCAACAGCTACTCTGGAAATGCCACACCGTTTAAGGTACAAGTTAATTTCGAAATCCCCATATTTGAGGGTCAAATAGACGTGGATGTTGTAGATAAATGGTTAAATCTACTAGAAGGGTATTTTTCTATTCATGAATTTTCGAGTCCGGAAAAGATTGTTTTCACTCTTCTCAAAGCAGCCCCCCACGTCAAGGACTGGTGGGAAACCTACTGCGAGCAGAAGAATGAAAGCACAGGCTCACTATTTTCAGCCGCACCCACTTGGGATTCGTTCTAGGATGCCATCAAGGAGCAGTACTACCCAGTCAAAAGCTACGAGGACAAATACATAAAGTGGACCACGCTGCAACAGGGAAGGGACCAAGATGTGTCAGAGTTCACCAACATTTTTCATACCTTCGCACACAGTTGGGTATCAAAGATTCTAATCTGCATCTGGTACTCAAATACCACAGTTGCCTACACAGATACATCCAAGAAGAGATGGAGTTCCTGAACATCTCCTCGCTCGACATGGCATACCAATACGCTGTCAAAATCAAGCAAAATTTCAAACAGAAGAAGC
>APFE031612294.1:0-25894 GCA_000404065.3 Pinus taeda
CTAGCTTGACGACAAGTCGGCATATGCCATGTGCGATGGCATCAGAGAGGAGCTCTATCAATGCGCTATATTTAGCGATATTGTTCATTGACCGACCAATACACGCCCCTCTGAAACTTACTAACTCGCCGCTGGGATTGAAAATGACCCATGCCACAGAAGACAGGTTCTGCGAGCTACGACTTGCTCCGTCGGCATATCCAACGAATGATTCCAGTAGGTTCGACATCTAGAAGGAATGAAAAAAGTAGATTACCTAGCCAAAATAAATGCTCTTGGTGAAAACAAAAATGTAACAAAAGCATGAGCATTACTACGCGGAATTAAGCATAGTAACGCTTGAGGTACAACCCATTGTGAAGTTGCGCCAATGGAATCCCATCATAGTCCATCAAATTGTAGGCTCCTTTTGCTAATACACGCTTAACAATATAGGGACCCATCCATAACGATTTGAATTTCCCTCCTCCCAACTTATCGAATTCCTGGTCGTACAGTAAGACCAGGTCACCTTCTGAGAAGACGCAAGGTTTGACATTCTTGCCAAAATATGCTTTGACTCGTTTCTTATGAGCTTCGTTGGCCATAGCTACATCACGATTAGTTTCATCCAATTGGATTAGTTCCAAGAAATGAGCCTCTTCTTCTGAGGTTCCGGGGAGAAGGTCGACTGTGAGTTTGAGGGACGAGATTTCAGATTGAACAGGTAATATTGCTTCGAGACTGTACACAAGTTGAAAAGGTGTGAACCCAGTCGCATTTCTTACTGATATCTGGTACACCCACAATGCCGAGTACAGGTTTAGGTGCCAATCCCGTTTGAGGACTCCGATCATCCTTTGCAGCATGCGCTTTAGGACTTTGTTGATCGCCTCAACTTGTCTATTAGCTTACGGATAATACGGTGTAGAGATGTCCTGGGACAGTCCTAATTTGGTAGCCAACTCAACCATCATGTGATTGCAAAAACGCGATCCATGATCTGTAACTATGGGTTGTGGAATGTCGAATCTGGAGACTACGTGATTAAAAAAGAAAAGGGAAGCCATTTTGCCACTGTTGTTTAATGTAGGCATCGCCTCAGCTCATTTGGTAAAATAGTCTACTGTGACTATGATATACCCATGCCCCCCAGCCGAGGTGGGGTTACATGTCATGAAATCTATGCCTCATTTGGCGAATGGCCCAACAACTACTATTGGTTGCAGTGGTGTGCGTGGTATTCATGTTTTGCTATCGAAAATTTGGCAAGCATGACAACTTCTAACTGCGGTTATGCAATCTTTGAACATTGTTGGCCAGAAGTATCCTGCTCGCAAAATTTTTTGTGCCGTGGCATAGCTAGATTGATGCCCTCCACATGCGCCTCAATGACAATGATTTAGGACTTTTTCAGCCTTCTCATGGGTGAGGCACCTCTGCAGAAGTGCATCGATACCACGATGGTAAAAAGTATCACCGATGATCACATAGTATTTCTCTTGGTATCGAATACGTCGTTGTTCGAAGAGTGAGGTATTAGACCTATATGTTTGTGTCTAGAGATAGATGATTATATATTCATACCACAGATTGATTAAAGATATCAGAAACAAATTTTCATCCACGATTGCTTCTTTGGATGTTGCATCGTTGGATGATGATGGGAGATCACATAGTAACTCCGCGGATACCACGGCTTTCTTTGATTTGGATTTTTTGAATTCCAAATCAAACTCTTGTAGAATTTCTATCCATTTTGAATATTTTCCCCCCAGCAATTGTCGCGACAATATATAAGTCATGGGGTTGCAATATGATAAAATGGTAGTTTTTCGTAAGAGGACGTAGTGTCGAAATCTTTGTATCGCTTGAACAGCTGCGAGGGCGAGCTTTTCAACGTAGGAGTATTTCATTTCCGTATCATTTAAGTTTCGGCTTAAATAATATATAGGACGTTCAATTCCATTGTCTTCTTGAACTAAAACCATTGCTATGGTTGTATCTGCTATAGCCAGATATAGGTTAAATTATTTTTGATAATTAGGAGAATACATTAATGACGTTTGTATCAAAGATTGCTTCAAAGCATCAAAGGAAGCCTTAATGACCTGATCCCAAATGAAGGGTACTTATTTTTTCAATAGATGAGTATAACCTTTAGCTAGTTCGGCGTAATTTGGAATGAACCTCCTAAGGAAGTTTTCTTTCCCTTGGAGTTTCTAAATCTATAGCAAGTTTGAAGGTGGAGACAAATCGATGATTGCCTGAACCTTGTAATGGTCGAGACGAATCCCATCCTTTGAGACCACGAAGCCATGTAAACGACCAGAACTGACACAGAACACGCATTTGTGCGGATTGAGTTGTATCTTGTAGTGTCGGCAACATAGAAATATCACTCTCAAATGGCGCGGATGATCAGTTCACTTTCGTGAGTAAGCTGGGAGATCATCGAGATATGGTTGAACGATGTTTTTGATGTCATGGAAAGCATAGTTCATTGCTCTCTGAAAAGTTGCCCCTGCGTTCTTCGAACCAAAGGGTAGTTTCCGATATGCGAATGTGCCCCATGGACAAATGAATGTAGTCTTTGACTGGTCCTATGGGTGGATATTTATTTGATTATGCCCAGAAAATCCATCCATAAACGAAAAGACTTCACATCCGGCGCATTCATCAGTTATCTGGTCAATAAAGGGTGTAGGGTAGTTGTCTTTCGGACAAGCTTGATTTACATCTCTATAATCGACGCACACTCTAATAATTCCTTGTTTTTTCATCACAGGAACAATATTCGATACCCAATCGGTCAGAGGAACGAGGTAAATGAAACCAGCGTGGAGGATTTTTTTAACTTCCTCCTTGATGGCAATGGCATACCAGTTTGACATCTGGATACATCTTAATTTCGTGTCCAACTATGCTTGAGTCAATACCTGGTATTTCATCATATGACCAAGAAAAGACATCTCTAAACTCGCAAAAGAGAGCGCTATATATTTCCAGTTCTGAGGAAGAACAAGATTTGCTAGCATGAATATTCTCTACAACATCTATTTTGGTTGAGATATTTATTGCAGTAGTCTCTTCTATATTGGATAGGTTTCTCTTAGAATCCATCATATTGATAGTATTTGTCAGAAAGCCAAATACTGAAGGATGGTGTAGGTTACCGGAATTATCTTCTTTCTAGTTCAGAATATGGGAACGATGGTGGTAGTCTTCCCATGGTGCCCCATCAATCATCGTCAATTGAATGATTCCTTCATCTGTAGAGTGTAATCGCAACCAAGGATCTGAAAGGGTACCATATTCCTTAGACCTATCTATCCAAACGCTTGATGAGCATTGGTGCGGGTTTTCCCCTAATGCTGAAAACATTGATTGCTATAATATTCCGAGTGGGGTTAGAGGCAAAACTTGTAGATGATCCATTTTAACATCATTTTTTGACATCTTTTGAATTGAATATATCATGTTACAGGTTCCTACATTAGCCACTTCCGCCAAATTCATTGGAGGCGATAGGGTAAAATTTCCCATTAATGTGAGGTCTTTTAGTAGGGCTACTCTAATATTGTGAAGCATATTGGGGCTTCCATGGATCATCAGAATGCTTCCCGTGACTTGCAAACTGTTGGGGAGAAACGTTTGTTGGTTGATGATTATAATTCCTCCTTGGGAAGGAAATGAAATTTTCTTAAAGTATGTCGACACAACGGCTGCCATGGCGTATATCCAGGGTCTTCCCAGTAGGATTTTGTAATCGAGATTTCCATCGATGACTTCAACATCGATTTCTATTGTTTTTCCCGCCAGTTTGACTTGCAAGTTACTTAATATCCCATACGGGGTGTATGTTCGTCCATCAAATGCTTTCAATGTTGTCGACGATTGCGACAACGAAGGAGACCCTAGAGTTTTCCAGCAACTCATCGACATGATACATGTGGATGCCCCCTCAGCAATAATTGTTCTATGAACTGTTTTGTTAAGGGCTTTCACTTGAATGAGGAAAGCTAGTTGAGCTGGTAATTGAGGGTTGTATCCTTTGTGATTAAAAGGTACAAGATTGGAATCCGTGGGGTTGATCCCAGCTATTGCTGATAATAAAGCCTGCTTTTGGGAGGGGAAATTTTGCAGTACCTCATGATTCGACATCACAGAGGGTGATTGGGCTAAATCCTCCACTATATTATAGTGTTGTGCTGCTCGGGTACGAGGATTAAACGTCGATTTTTGTACTACTCCCTTTGGCAGTTTTATTGTTAATTCAAGAATGATCGGTGGCACAACTTCGGTTGAAGTTGTTGTTGAACTACTAGGTTGATAATTATCCTTGTTGTTCAACATCTGTGGATTCCCATAATCTTTACTTCTTGTCGATATGAGAGCATCATTCAGTTGCTTTGAAACTGACAACATTAGCACTTCGGACAAGGAAGCATTCTCGCTCGCAACCAGATTTGTTCCTGGGTTTGGAAACGGATCAGTCAATACAACCGAGGATTTTGAATTTTTCAAGAATGTTTTAAGTTCATCTTTATATGGACATTCTCTGGTCCAGTGATCCTCATCACATATACTGCATGGATTTTTTGGTTTCCTATCTCCAGAAGGGTTTGCAGAAGATTCTTGAGGGGATGAGTCCCCCTGGTTCTTCTTCTTCCCTTGTCTTTTCTTCTTGCCTCCTTGTTGCTTCAGTTCCTTACCTTTGTCTGTCGACACAACATTTACTTCCAAGGCTAGAAGTTCTTCACTTGCATTTTGACTCGAAACTATGCAGGCCTTTTTCTATGTAGCCTTTACGATTTTAGTGCCTATTGTATCTATCACACCATCGCCGGCATGAGAGTCTTTGCTTGATTTAGGAGGCGGAGCAACAGAAAATTATGGTCTAGGAACATCAGGGATTTTATCGTAGAGCATGCTAGACTGAGTATAGATCAAGTCTAGATATTGTGCACGAGCAATAACTTGCTCTTCGGTGACGACTCCTCCCTTTGCCACATCTTCTGTAATAGAAGGTAATAGAGACTTAATAAACCATTCAGCCAATAGCTAATAAGGAACATACGTTTTTACCATTCTACGACAACGTCGTCATTCATGAATATGATCGGATATGTGAGTGGTCGTCGTTTGTTTGAAATTGGTAAGTAGCTCAGTTCCTGTTTCATACCTTATAGGTAACTGAAAATGGGTTAAAAAGGTTGTGGCTAGGGTACTGAAATTATCAAACGAAGCTCTAGGCAGTTCGATATACCACTTTGCTGCCGGACCAGTTAGCATTCTCTAAAAGAGGCGAAGCCTGATCTAATCATCATTGAGAGTGTTTGATGAACACCATAGATGAAAAGTCATCACATTATTCGACGGGTATTCACCTAGATTTCCATTAAATTTAGGAATATCAGACAAATGTTTGTGTGGAATTGCCGGCCACCAAGGAGCATAGGCAATTGGATCGTTCGTTAGTCAACTTAGATCTGGTAACTCTAAAGTTGCCACAAAAGACAACTGTTGATTCAGGCTTGGTTGAGCATACCTAGGATAAGATGGAACCGTTTGAGGAGTCGGTCTTTGCATACCAGCATAATGCATTTGATGTTGGTAACTTTGGTAAGGTTGATGGGCATAACCATTATGATATGGTTGATACGACTGCCCATTACTTGCAAAGACTTGTTGCTTATATCCTTGGTAGGCCTGCTGGAATTGCGGTTGTTGGTATTGTACCAGCCATGGTTGTGAGTCCATGGGCTATTGTCCAGTACTGACTGTTTGACCAAGATGGGGATTGGTGTTCCCCGTTTGAACTTGTGTCATTCCACCAGTTGGTGATTGCGGTTGTGTCATAGGTATAAGAGATTGTTGCATTACAACCTCCGAAACTTGAGTTTGGCATATAACTAGTGATGCTTGTACTTGAGATACTGCCACAATAGTTGACGTAGTGGGGATATTTATCATAGGCAAGCTTTGTTGTATTGAGCATACAAATCTTGGTTGTTGAGACAGGATTGGCACCCAAACGCTAGTTTTGATTCCAGCATAACTCAAATTTTGTTGCGAACTCACACATGGTTGTCCCTCCGAGGAAGGTAATGAAAGGGTATATGGCCCTCCATACGATTGTAATCCAGTGCTCAAAGGAATGATTTACCTTTGGGGACCTGTTTGCCCAAATTGACCTTATGAAGGATCAATTTGTTGAGACTCAACATAAGATATTTCAGATATAATTCCGGACAAACAAACGGGAACAGTCCATACTGTCGAAATAGCCCCTGGATGGATTCCATGCAGCGACTGAAAGCTGGTTGGGATAGATGGCATGCTGACGAACATTCTCGGAGTAGTAGAAGGAACTTATGTTGTTGCTATGTTAGGTAACATAGTCATTGATCTCAACAATTGTTTAGAAATATTAAGCCTATCCAAAATATTCCTCAGCGATTCTTCAAGAACTTCCAAAGTCGGGTGAATATCTTCTGATGAAGAAGGATACATGGTGATCCCAGCTCCAAGTTACGTTGGAGTGCTGGAGGGAGGATCTTCCACAATCTCTTCTATGGCAATCAATCCAGGAGGAAGAGGCAGACCATCAGGTCCATAAAATACTTTTGGTGCCAAAGAAGATATAAGTTCTATAGCAACAGATGGTTGGCGAGTAACACCTTCCAAATCGGCTGTAGATGGAGCCAGTTTAGGAATAGAAGTGTTAACCATCACACTAGGGTCAGTTGTAATGTCCTTTTGTTGTTGTGGAATTTCTTTTGTTGAGGCAGGGATACCATAAATGTTTGGAGTAACCGGAGTCTCTGAGGATGTTGGAGTGCTTGCTCCAACCAACTTAGGGGACTTTGATCTGATTAAACGAGTTCGTGTCATCTGGAATGGCTTCGCTTCCAAATTCAATGATGGTTGACTCGTAAGTCCCCGCGAACGACGGGGTTTTGATTGACTTTCTTCCACGATTGTGGATTACTTGATCAATTCAAAATAAAAGGGAAAAATGTTTTTTCGAATTAAAAGAATTTTATACGCTTTGACACAACTTTTTTTTTCAATTTTAAAGAGTCGAGAAACAACAAAAGATGACTCTAGTCACCTTCGATTTTTATTGAGCCTGAAGTGACAAGTGCTTAGAGGACCTTTTCCTTTAAGGAGTCTGAAAAGGAGAAAAATGGACTTCTCTGGAGATTTAGGCAGAGGTGATTACCAAACCAATCGCAAAATTGCAGAATACTTTTTACGATACGGAAGTCAATCTTCCCAAATGTTGTGTTCAGTGCATTGTGATCAATAGGGTGGCAGACACAGCTTCCTAAGGATAAAGGATGTAGCCTATTATGGTCTCCAAAAATATACTTGACGGTACGTGGGAGCACAGGTCCGTACTGGCACTTTCCATCTCAGAGTGGAGGAATCACCCAACCAATAATTAAAACAACAGTTACCGGGTTTTACGACGCTGGAATACATCTCTAGCCTAGACCTCTAGATGTTGTACGTTAGGTTCCAAAGCATTGTTAGATTCATTAAATTTATTTTAAGTTGATCTTGCTTAAAAATTTTCCTTTTAGGTTCACCGCGTGATGTATGTACAATTCCTAAAACGAAGTCTAAGGTGATAAACAAATGTTTAATCTTATTTTATGCAATGAAAATCCTAGCTACTAAGGAAAGAAAGTTAAGAATCTTTCTGCAAAGAGCACAAAGCACACGATAAATGCAATGTCCTAAATCAAACCAAGCAGTCAAAATGCAAATGCACATGCATGTATTTGCTTTCAGCTTTCTTAATGTATGAATGATGATAAGAAAGCTATGTGTAAATCTAAATTACTTTCAAAGCGACAATACTCCACAAATTTCTTTTCAAAATGAAGTGAAGGTAAGAGAGACACTTTGCGATTTTGAAATGAAAATTTATTTTCGACACTTTAAAAATTATTAATTCAAATCATATGCAATAGTAACTGTATAATCGACTATCAAGAACAATGGGATTGTCTTCTAAAACGGAAAACAACAGCTACGACACTTTCAGATCAAGAAACGACAATTTGACTATGCTACTTTTTTGCAAAAGAGAACTGAAAATGGCACACAATACATAAAAGCACTTATAGTTCTTTGCACTAAGGAGGTGAAATAATGTAAGAAAAGGGGGTTTTCATAGAAATACACTGACCATAGGCAGCAAAAATCCTGAATAGGACTGAAAATAGTGAGAAAAAACCACAGTTTGAAGGTAAAGTTAACCTTCCCTGACCATTGCACCTATCACACTGTGAATTCAGTATGCAATGCACCTACCGCACTTGGGAAGTGAGATGCATACAGACTACCTTGAAGGCAGGGTGTGATGGTACCAGTGTGAGACTTTAAACAAGTTTTCACTCACAATTTGCAATTCAGTTCAGGGATTTAGGCCGAGTAAGTAATGTTCAGTATATGTAAAACATAGGGGTGATCTAAAGAGATTACTAGAGCCACCACTTAGGGAAATTAGACTGTTTGCAGGTCGATTGTTTAATTCATAAACAAAACCAAGAGATAGACTGAATCAACATTGATCTACTTTGCATTTGTATAACAAATGCAGTTCGAAGGCTAGCTAGCTTGGCTTCAGGCTCCGTCTGTAAGTTTATAAAAGAAACAAAGATAGATAGGCTAACAAAAAATCTAGTCGCTCCACAGTGGAGTCGCCATTTTGTTACCGGGAATAGTGTCCACTCAGATGCTGCTATTACCACTAAGACTAGTAGTTATCTTAGAAACAAACAAGTAAAGTCTATTTTCGGTTTCCTTTATGAAAATAGATAGGAGTGAACAAGGAGACCAACCTTAGTCTTGTTCTTGATTTCCTCCCCTTCGTGATAGAGCTTTTCCGCTTCTTCTTCATCTGCCTAGCTTCAAAGAGCACCTGTGGAATCACAACAACATACTACTATCAAAGAACAAATATCTATAATCATAAATAACACAGGATCAGATGTGTGTTAACCATACAAATGCATATATAAGTAAACATACAATAATATGGAGGAGAACTTGAATAGCTTTATTAAGATAAAAAGTAGCAAGATGATTACAACCATATGTTCTGACCCAGCATCATCCTCCAGTGAGAAAGCCCTTCTTCACCCCAAGTAAAGCTTAGATCACCCAACACTATGAATATACACCAGAAAACCAACAACACTTCTCTATAATATAAAAAATTCCATCCTCTGGATCTCTGTGATGAGGGATCCATATATAGATGATTACAAGGAGGTGAGTCATCTTTTGGGGTCTTGATTAGTGTCCTCTCTCTGATAGTTCCTGCTTCCACTTGGAGAATGATGATCTCTTACTCATCGCTAGTCGAAAACAGAGAGGAAAGTGTTAGAGGGCAAGCTTCTGGAAGATTCCATGATCTTCCACATCACATTTTGTCCTTGCCATCATCAAAAACAAAACGTGAGATTTAGTTAAATTAGGTAAAGGAAAATGAGCCATACGATGCAAATGGTTGTACAAGACTAAATTTAAAGCAAATGGGAGCATAGATAAGTATAAAGCTATGCTTGCTGCAAAGGAGTATTAGCAGCAAGAAGGCATAGATTATGATGAAACATTTACCCTTGTACCTAAATTAAACACAATGAGAATGATAATTGCTTCAGCTATGAAACACCATTGGATGATTCACGAGAGCAGCAATAAGGCATAGATTATGATGAAACATTTTCCCTTGTAGCTAAATTAAACACAATGAGAATGATAATTGCTTCAGCTATGAAACACCATTGGATGATTCACAAGCTAGATGTTAAATATGCATTTTTAAATGGGGACTTAAAATAGATGTCTACTTAGTGAAAATTTACTAGTTTGTCAAATAGGGTGAAGAACATTTAGATTGCACATTGAAGAAATCGTTGTAACTAAAACTGTCACCAACTTTATGGTATGACAAAATTTATTCATTTTTCCTATAGAATGGTTATAAAAGGAGCAAAAATGACCCTCATCTTTATACAATATTTCATAAAGAGGGAAGTATTATTTTGATTTCTTTATATGTAGATGATGTAATCATTACAAGGAATGTTGATAATCTCATTAAAGAAATCAAGGAAATCAAGGTGAAGATGTATCAAGGTGAACATGTCACAAGTCTTTGAGATGAAAGACCTTGGAGAGCTACATTATTGTTTGGGTGTGGAAGTCTAGAGGGATTCTTGACAAACTTTTATGTGACAAGCTTAGTGGAAAAGTTCAGAATGGATCGTGCAAAGCTATAGCAATACTTTTACAGCAGAATTTAAAACTTGAGAATGAAGATGGATCTAAGGAGGTAGATGCTACTTTGTTTCTGAGTCTAATCTACTTAACTACAGGTATGCAGTGAATGCATTGAGCCAATTTATCTCAAAGCCTCTTGAGAGTCATTGGGTTGCAGCCAAAGGTGTTTTAAGATATGTCCAGGAAACTTTAGATTTTGGTATTTAGCATTGGCTCTAGGTTCATTACATGGCCCACCAAAAAGAACACACTATCCTTGTCTTCTTTGGAAGCTGAACATAAAGCTATGTGTGTAGAAAGATGTGAATTGGTTGAGGAGACTTCTCCTTGATGTTGATAAGAACATAAGGTTGCAAGAGTGATCAAATGGGACAACTAGAGCTCCATCAAACTTGCAAATAGTCTAGTATTTCATAAAAACACAAAGAATATTGATACACAATTTCATTTTTTCATGGAGAAAGTTGAGTGAAAATAAATCCATATTGGTTATTGTAATAGTTGTGACAATGCTCATCATATTTTTACCAAAACTCTTGGTAGAATCAAGTTTGAGTTATTTAAGGAAGTTTTAGACATATCTACTAATCCATTTCTCCAAATATTTATGAAGAAATCTAGTAATGGAGTGACAGTTCAAACAAAACCTTAAGGAGTTTGTTCATTTTCTCTATGGTGTTGTTTTAACTTCCCTAAATGTGTGTTTCTGATGCAGGTAAACCCGCATAAACCAAGATATTCAAACGCTGCGCATATGAGAATGCAATCCAACTATTAACCAAATCAAGAACTCAATGTTCGACAAATTTCACATATCCGTATGTTCTACGAACTCCATTCGATTCACAATCTTTCACCCAATAATTACTATTCCTTATCTCCATTTAATAGGCTTTTAAAAATTATAAAAGTAACTGAAGATGACACCAACCATATGCACACAAAAATATGAGAATAATTAATTAAGAATTAAAATATTTGCAAGAGAAATCATGGCCTCTTATTCTTCATACTCCCTCCTTCTCTCTAATCCTCAATGTCCTCGAGGCTACATTATTTATAAAACTTAACATGATTAAAAAAATCCTAAAATCACTCAACTAAAACCTCTAAGAGTCTACACGCAATGCATACACATGGTGAAAAGCATCTTGAGGCTTTTTCCCATCTTTTTCTCTGTTCTGAAATAGAAAAGCCTTCCTTATCCACATCTATTGCTTTTATGCCTAAAACACTCCCTATTTTATTAAAAATAACAAAATATTTTAAAATAATCACCCCCTCTTTATTCCATATTTACAAATGAAGAGGGTCTTTATGCTCCTGCATCATACACCCAACGTTAAAATTAATCATGATCTCCTGATCATGTGCCTAGATCCCATACTTTGTGCTGCAAGTTTCCATTTGCCGCTGCTTTTGTCTGTTGTTCTTCTCCAGGTCTCCACACCTTATGCTGCATCGCTCCACTAGCTGCACTTTCACAATCTTCTGCTGTCTTTCTTTTGTTGTTGCTTCTCTTCCTTGCTGATGTCTTCCTCTGAGACACTTTCAACATGACTCTTCTGATTAAATCAATTTCTTTGTCTAATAAGTCTTCAGACTGCTGACTTCCTGCCTCTATGCTTGTTTCTGTTCTGACTGCCACCCAATCATCCATGCCCTCTTGTCCTCTAGAATAGAAAACTTCTTCTCTCCACAACTGAGTCAAATGTTCTGCACCAATACCTGCAATCACAAAACACTTGTTAGAATAAAATTCATAAGGCCTCAGTGCCTTATTTTCCTCTGCCAGCATTTCAGTATACTGATCCCAATCATTCTTGAGATTATCACTCAATCTGTCCTCAGCATCATCTTCTCCGAGAATGCATGTGTATTTTGGTTCATAAACCTCTTTATCTTCACTCATCTCTGCCTTTATATTCTGGATTCTTATCCTCTGTACTTCTAGTCTCTTCTCTAGAACATTTAACTCCTCCCATAAATCTGTCATCTCCTTTGAAAAGATTTCTGTACAATCTTCAATACTTTCACAATCCCAGCTTTCTGTTGTTACCATCTCATCACATGCATATAAACTCTCAGTTTGCACAAAATGTTCAACAATATCAACTGTTAATTCCTCTGCACCTGCAAACATACACAATTCATCAATTTTTAAACTGCAAGTCTTTTTAGTCCTCACTTCTTCCTTCAACACTTTCCTTTTAATATATCTGCATGTGGGATTTTCAACCTCCAACTCTGGCGCAAGAGCTCTAAGTCCCTTTTTCAACAAGGCAATCAGAATTTGCCTCAACCTCCTCTGCAATTGTCGCCAGATCACTCTCTTTCCCTTCAGTGGAAAGATCCATTTTCCTTGCTGCTTTTCCTGCTCTTGCAGCCGTTCTTCCAGTACCTGTAACTATGTCTTTATTTCTGCAATCTTTCTTTCTCAAACTCCTGTAGTCATCTCATCTCTGTGGCATTTCTCTGAACCTCTTCCTCTGTCTCCTTTATGACTTTTAGTAGTCTTCTCCATCGCCAAAAGTTCTTCAGCTATGCGTTGCATGAAGCCTCTGCCACATCAAACTCTTTTGCTGCCACTTACCTCACCAATCCTTCCCTTCGGATCTGGTCTTTTGGTAATCATTGGTCCCCTGCTGGAACCTTTTGAGCATCCTCCACTACTCCTGTAGGCTTCTCCCATCTGCAACTTTATTCAACCTCTGTTGAATCTTCTCCTTATTCCCGCTGAGATTTCTTCACTATTCCTGTAAATCAATACTTATCATTCCCAAAAATCATCACATTCAATTTAAAAAAAAAACACTTGAACCTTCAAAGGAAACTGTTCCCACTCTGATACCACTTGATGCAGGTAAACCCGCATAAACCAGGATCTTCAAATGATGCACATATGAGAATGTAATCCAACTATTAACCAAATCAAAAACTCAATGTTCCGCAAATTTCACATATCCTTATGTTCTACTTCGATTCACAATCTTTCACCCAATAATTACTATTCCTTATCTCCATTTAATAGGCTTTTAAAAATTATAAAAGTAACTGAAGATCACACCAACCATATGCACACAAAAGAGAATAATTAATTAAGAATTAAAATATTTGCAAGAGAAATCATGGCCTCTTATTCTTCATACTCCCTCCTTCTCTTTGATCCTCAATGTCCTTGAGCCTACATTATTTATAAAACTTAACATGATTAAAAAAATCCTAAAATCACTCAACTAAAAACTCTAAGAGTCGCAATGCATACACATGGTGAAAAGCATTTTGAGGCTTTTTCCCATCTTTTTCTCTGTTCTGAAATAGAAAAGCCTTCCTTATCCACATCTATTGCTTTTATGCCTAAAACACTCCCTATTTTATTAAAAATAACAAAATATTTTAAAATAATCTCACCCCCTCTTTATTCCATAATTACAAATGAAGAGGGTCTTGATGCTCCTGCATCAGTTTCATATATATATTTCTCATGTGATGAATTGTAAGACTCATGTGTGCAGAGGATTCATATATATATTTCTCATGTGATAGGTTTCTTAATAAATTTGATTCTGTGTATTTTTTGACAAACATAACCTTCAACTAATTGTTATTGGATTAACCTTGAGATGGACACTGCTATTATTTCTTATGTTAATGTATTTTCCAATTCATTTTTTCTTTAAAATTGGATAAATTTTTCAAATAACTTAATTTTTCTATCCTCTAGTTTCTTTCCATTAATCTAAGTTAGTCAATTCATGTTTCTATTACCCATTCAATTGGTCCTTCCATCACATTTACCAATTAAATTGCATTAATAAATTTATTATTTTTTTAATCTCATTTAATGTAATGCACTGCTAATTCTTTTAATCTCATTTTATGTATTGCACAGAACACAATATTTAACCAAATTGTAACATCCAAATCAAATTCAAATTTTGTGGTGGTGTAGGTAGCATGATAAGTGTGGTAAAATTATAAATACCATTATACAAATTGGAGTACAATTTTGTAGCAGAGCAACTAGAATGGTAAGAGTGGTAAAATTATAAATATAATTATAGAAATTGAAGTACAATTTCTGTGGTGGAGGGAAGAGCAAGGTAAGTATGGTAAAATTTACTAGGGCCTCAATGAGGTTTGAAATATTGGTTGTGAGTTGAAGTAACTTAGGACTTTAAGCATTAACTTTGTTTTCTACCTGTTTGCAGACCACTTCATCCCTTTCCTCACTGGTTTCTAGTTTCATTTTGCACAATTGGTAGTTTGAATTTTATTTTCAAACTAGTTTTCTATACCAATTTTGTATACCTTACATTATAAAAGATTGGACCCCCAGAAAATTTAGTTATGGTAAAATGCACTCCAAGAATAAGATCATTCAATTTTTATTAGAAGAGACCTACAATAATGGAAAGGTCTACACCACAAATTCAACAAATTACCTTGATGAAATTCTAGAGAATTTGTCAATATGTAGTGACCATTTATAGATGTCATGGTGAATTTCCTTTGAATATGATGAAGTGTGTTGGAATGTTACTACTATACAGCTAATTAGAGTGGTTGTGATGTTGTGTCATGGATTGCAGTTATTGTACAACAAAGTGGGGCTATTTATCATGTATCTACCATCAGTGTTTCTTTTGCAACAACATATTCCCATCCTCATATAACAAATTAACTAGCAACATGATTGGATCCTGTGATGGACTTTCAATATATGAGCTGATATAAAAGAATGGAAACAGTCTAGAAACATGTACAACTCATAACTAAAAAGCTAATCACTAAGGAATGGGTACCAAAATGTCCACCATTTGTAAATGGGTAACTAATGTAATTTTTAATATATGAACTGACCTTTCCAACCAATTACACACCATTAACACAATATACATGAGAATGAAAATCCTACACAAACAAATATAAACTAGAAACTAACAAGATATACATCAATACATCTAATAACCAAAAACAATATATGGGGGAGATCGCAATCTTGCAGGCAATGTGAGGAAAAGTTATGGCAGGGATTTCAACCCTTCAAGAGGAAAGGTTACTTATCCCCAAAAATATCACACCAGTGACAAGCAAGTGTGGTGGTGCCACAGATGTTGGTTGGGCCACATTCTCCCATGTCCATCATTGTTTATAACTTTTAATAAAGATTATACCCATCCAACTTCCATCCAGCCACAATTCATATATCCCAAAGAAATCACACTACAAGATTCTTAATCTCATATCTTGCATATCACATATTCCATTCTATGTTTGTATTTTCCCAGCATTTAATCTCCGTTAAAAATAATGAGATATAACATAATACTCTCACCACAAAAGCAACATATCTTGCCTATCACATATTCCATTCTATGTTTGTATTTTCCTAGCATCTAATCTCCATTAAAAAACTGAGATATAAGATAATCCTCTCACTACAAAAGCAACATATCTTGAATATCACATATTCCATTCTATGTATGTATTTTCCCAGCATTTTATCTCCATTAAAAAAATGAGATACAACATAATCCTATCACCACAAAAGAAACATATCTTACATATCACATATTCCATTCTATGTTTGTATTTTGGCAGCATTTAATCTCCATTGAAAAAATGAAATATAACAAAATCGTGTAACCACAAAAGAAAAAAATTAAAAAAAACAATGTAAAACAAATATCATATCACATATTCCATTGTATGTTTGTACTTTCATATCACATAATCCTCTCACCACACAAGTATTCCAACCTAGCATCATAATTCCAACCAATCACTTAATATCATCTATATCTTTAGAAGTGTTGAGGAATTAATATGAGCTATATCTTCATAAGTGTTTAGGAATGATATGTATAACAAAGAAAATAAACACAAAATGTAAATAAAAAACAAGTCCACAAATTTTGAATTGGTTAATTTTAAGGAGAATAAGACATTAGAAACCTTAGAAAAATGGACAATTCCAGGTAACTCAATGCATCCATAATCTTCATCACTTAGTTAAAACTGATTTAGAATTTAATATCGAGTGGCAAAAAATATTTCCTATCCATCTCACTAACAACCCCCACGCACCAATTGGTTAATATTAATGAGAATAAGACATTAGAAACCTTACAAAATTGGAAAATTCCAGGTAACTCAATGCATCCATAATCTTCATCACTTAGTTAAAGCTGAATTAGAATTGAATAGTGAGTGCCAAGAAGTATTTCTTATCCATATCACTAACAACCCCCACCCAGAGCCAGCTAAAGAACATAACCACCCCCAATGTTGTACTCATTGGGTATCTTTTCAACATTCATTTGTTTTCCTACATAGATGAGCCTGCAATGGGCATCAAAACAAAAAAAATTAGTATTAAAAAAAAATCAATCCTTTAATACAGATAAGAAATTTATTTATGTACATCATTCAAAATTTAGATATTTTATCTTCACAAAGTATCTCTTTTGAATTTAATATAAAATACAAAATTACATCTATTATAAATGACTATAGGTAAACAATTTTTTTAGTTTTATGATCTCACAACATATATAGTATAATCATGTTGACTAGCAAACTTAGAATTCACAAAAGATTCTCAGCTTAGAAGTCAATCTGCTACTTAGACTACTAAAAGCATATACAACTTACAATACAAGTTGTTATCAAACCTCCCAAGAGAACTAGAAGGATCAAGTGTTAGAGAGAAAAATATACTAACAGAAACATGAAACCCTAATGACCTTCCCAAAAAAGAGGACCAAAAATTCCACCTATTGCCTAAGTATTTCCTCCCCGTGGCTGAAGAGATAAAATTGAAAGATATTCTTTAAATTACAGAAACATGAAACAGATCAGCTACTTCTAAACCCAAATAAATACAGAATATTGAAAAAAATCCTAGAAATTACTTCAAAACCCAAATAAATACAAAAGTTTGAAAAAAATCCTAAAAGCTGAGGATAATCCAAATGTTGTTTGAGCTTGAAAAACTCAGTGCTGCAACATCTAATTAAATGAGGTATGGTCTAGACTCCAAGAACACACATATGCTTAACTTACAATAATATAGAGCCACTTGCACAATGAAATCATACTATAAAACAACTAAATTATATTAAGGAATACACCAAAATAGATGAAATCATACTATAAAAGAACTAAATTATATTATAAAAGCCAGGCAAATATACTTGCACATGGAACTAGGAGTATTGCATACCTTTGCTGCATAGGTGGTATTCCTTCCTTTTCCTCAACTGGCTGCTTAATTTGATCAATTGTATCATTGGGTTCATTATCTATCTCGAAATCCTTTCGTGTAAGGGTTTTCACCTTGATGGAAATGCCTCCCCTTAACCGCAAAAGTAAGCGAAGAATTGAGTGGTTTTCCATATTATAATCAGCTAGAGTGAGCCCATCTTCTAGTTGTTTTCCACCAAATATTAGTCGCTGCTCATGTGGAGGGATACCCTCCTTATACTGTCACAACAACCAAATAACACACCTAGTTAAAGCCCAACTGCAATTGCATTTTACAACAGAAAGAAAAATACTACGCAAAAACCTTAACACTCATCAATAGTTTAAACGACTATCAGCAATTACGATACACCATAGATATTACAAAAATCCACAATGATTTAAAAGACTGTCAATGACTACTTTACATATGCTTAAAAATTTGCAAAGATTCAAAAGGCTCTCAGCAAGCACTATACAAGCGGTAAAAATCCACAATGATTTTAACGAGTATTAGTAAGTACCAATACCAAATAATCATATTTTGGTACGCGTGATAGGTTCGGCAGTAAGAGTGAGGAGTTAGAAGTTTCTCACGACAGGGTAAGGTTCCATCCCCACCAGCTTTGGCTCACTTGGAGATATGGCTCAAACTTATGACACCCGGAGATGAATACCAGGTGAACATATAAAGCGAGTTTCACGATTGTGTTTTGGTTAAGACTTGCCAGATTTAAGAGGTCAGCAGAGTGGGGAAAAGTGGGGAGTTGTTATATCCTCCACCAGCGTTCAAAGATATACCAAAGAAGTTGCGGACACACAACCTACACGGAGTTAAGTCCAGGTGAGTACGTAGGTGTATAATGTAAGTATGCCTGCAGATGTTGGTCTCCCGATCTCTCTGTATAAATGGGAATCACTGAATCGTATTCCAATTATAAGTATCGCTCTGTCGTCTCAAACAATAAACAGAAGATCAGCGATCACAGGTACGCGTGTTAACTATTAATTGCGGGCTGGATCATCTTTATCATATCATGGCGTCCACACGAAATTTTCTGGTTATGTGCCTCTCCGCAGGTACGTATCTCTCTACTAACTTTTCATTTAAAATTTTGGTTCGTATACGTATCGGAGGTTGATTCAAGTTACTCGGTGACACATCTAACACCACTCGCTTCCGCTCAAATCTGAGGTAATAATCTGATGACGTGAAACACAATGTATTGCCACTGTAGGTGTCATACTTCTATCGATTCTGCTATGCACTAGTGCACAAGGAATTGTAGAGAATTCAAGGTGAAAATTCAAAGTAGAATGCATAGAATTTTCTAATCCCTCTCATCCCTTCATGGATCTGTCCGTAACAATGATATTTGCTATGAAATTATTAATGTTTGATTGGATTGTGATGTACAGTGTGTGTTCGAAATTGCTTGGATGTATCATACACTACTTGCACCTCATCGGGAGACCAACATCTGCAGGCATACTGCAGATGTTGATCTCATTAGCGAATAGGTGGCGGATGATCAATGCATATATAAAAGTTATCTCACCTCTGGATATCTGGCGGCTAATCAATACATGAGAGGCGTTTTATAGACGTAAAAGTCAAAAATTCTACACAAATAGCATTTAATTTCATCAACACAAGAAAAGAAAATAACAAAAAATGCATGATAGAATACCCAATGGTTAAGAGCGCAATCACTGACCATACAGAGTTGCAGAATCTAAAAATAATAATAAAGCCGTATTCCCCTTGGATCAAAAGTGAAGGAAAAGTATGCATACACAAAGTTCACATGACACAAAAAAACCCGCAATAAATAAACCACGCGGCATCAACGCGGCATCAACGCGGCATCAATGCCCGGAATAAAACCACAGAGACCAGAAAGAAAATCATAAAAGAATCCATTGATAGCCAAAAGCCATCAGTAAAAGAAAAACCCCACTCGCATCAAACAACTAAAAAAATTAAAACATAAACCTAATTGGGATACAACATGATTCCAATACCTGGATTTTTCTCTTCACATTATCAATGGTATCGCTGCTTTCAACATCGAGGATGATCGTCCTCGCGTTGAAAATCCCCACAAATATCTGCATCTTGGCCTGAAAATATCACTGATCCTCCAAAAAAAACCTGTGCGAGATAGGAGAATCCAACACAGATTGAAGGGCGGTGAGGTTACGGAGTGAAAAGGAGCAGACTCTCTTGAAATGAAAATTATCGAGGACGGAATAGATTCATATAATGTTCATGCAACGTTAAGTTGTTTGATCCGACAAGAAACAAGAACCCCTTAACACGAAGGCTATGAAGAATTTGACACCGACGGGATGGCTGATTGCCCGAGTCGATGAAAAGCGTTTTACTATAGATGCAAATTTGCTTTATACGTCAAGGAAGGGCATGGCCACAACCCTGAGAATTGTGGTCCACCAATAGGATTGCAAGAAACTACCAAAATTAATTTTCAAAGTATGGTGTGAGATTTTATAAATTTTGACTCATTTAAAAAAAATACAATTAAATTATAAATACAATTAAACACAAATTTTGGAGTTGTGGGTTTTTCTCATGGTGTTGTTATGTGATATGGTAGCTTAATAATTAAATTCCCTTTTATGTTATTAAATATATTTTATATTGATTAATAACTAGTATAGTATATTTTCAAAATGAATTCAAAGAAATTTCAAAATAGAAATTATTTGAAGAAATTAGAGGTAATTTTGGCAACCAAAACTTTTTTTGGCAGAAGTATAATTCTAGTGAGGGCCACTTATCTTAAGAGTTATGGGATTACCTTGAGGTAATGGTCAAACTTCATGGTTGCATTCTTAGACATTATACTAATGGTCATCTAACACAAACACATATAAGCACATTAATTATGTCAGTAATTTAAAAATCATGGAAATACCTTGAAGTAATGGTTGAACCTCATATTTCTCCCAAATGTATTATATTAATGGATTTGTGACCTATTTATACATAAGTGGATTAAGCTCACCCAATACTTCTTTTATGAAAATCCCCTAGAATATATATAACCCTTTGAGAGAGTGCATCCTTAAGGCACTCCTTATAATATCATTAGTAAAAACATCATTTAACCCTATATGCCAAGTATGGGATAGTATGAGAACCAATAGAGGTTATAATAAAAATATACAAGAGGAATTGTGTGTCATGGGTGTAAAAGGGCATTACATACAAATTCCACCAAATAATCTATACATGATATAATAAAATCATATATATATATAATTTTTTGAATAACCTCCTTATATAAATGAAAATACCTATATAACTTTTAAAAAGAAAGAGAACAAACTCTAGTGTACGAAAGAGCCAACAAGAAATCATTCATTCCACACTACCCCATGTGCACATGGTCACACAGGGTGAGCAGACCCCTGTACTTTTTGTTGGGTGCTCGCATGGGTCATAGAGGGGCTACTACCCCCGTGTCACAGAGTATGCATGGGGGCCGTATCCCCCTTACACAAGGTGGCAAACCTACCTATGGTTTTTGGGCATGATGGTTTTTTGTCCATGGTATTTTGTAGATCCGTTGAGTGGAACTACGGTTATGTTCTAATCCATGGTTAAAGGATTGGGTTTATGGTTGCTTCTGAATGTATATATATGTATTGTAACATTGAAAGGGACATAATGAAAAATCAATCTCGTAGTTTTACGATTGAAGGGAAAATCTCTATGTATATCTATTTTATGTTTTCTGCTCTCCCCATTGTTTGTTTTCTGTTTTTAGAATTCGTATGCACATAATTTATGTACACGTTTAAAACCTACATTTGGCATTAGAGTTGTTTTGGCTTCAAGGGGATGCTTTTTCTACTGAGTGGTTTTTGCTCAAGCGTGTGGTAGACCATGTTCACTAGGAGATGTGCACGATTGGTTCTTGTGGTGAAAGAATATGGCGAGTAGTGGAAAGATAGAGATTGATAAATTTAATGGTGAGAGTTTTGGGTTGCTGAAACTCAAGATGCAAGATGTGTTGGTGGATAAATATCTATGGATCAGAGTAGATCCAAGTACTAAACCAACAAAAATGTCACATGAAGACACAACAAAGTTGTATGGGAAGACAACGAGCACAATACCATTGCGTGACTTAGATTTAGTATTGCTAATGTACGAGGGGAAGCTTTGGTGAAGGCTTTGTTGGACAAGTTAGTCACTTTGTACTAATCTAATTCTCTAGTCAATAAATTATTGTGACGGAAAAACTGTATAACGTGAGGATGAAAAATGGAGACTCAGTGACAAAGAATCTAAATGCCTTCAATATTTTGGTAAGCAAGTTACCATTTGTTGATATTAAAATTTGAGATGAAGATAAATGCATTAGTTTTTTTGTTCTCTATGAGATTAGTGGGATATTTTGGTTGTTGCAATAAGTAGCAATGCATCTACCTTGCAATTTGATGAAATAGTCTCATCCTTGCTATGAGAGGAGATGAGAGAAAAAAATATGGAGGGCCAAAATGTTGATTCCTTGTCTGTACGAGGTTCGTCCCAAAAGAGAAACAAAAATAAGTTCTCGAGTAGGAGATCTAAATCTCTAGAAAAAACTTTAAATGTGTTCTTGAAATGTGGAAAGGAAGGGCACTTCAAAAGGGATTATAAATATAAAGATCCTTAGGAAGGAAGGTGATGTGATGATGCTCCTTCTACAGAGGCGAAAACCACCTTAGACAAAGGTGGGGATGTGTACTTGGCTTCTTCTTCGTGTACACATGTAGATTATGAGGCATGGTTGAGTGACATAGGTGCATCCTTTCACTTCACTCCCTACCGGGAGTGGTTTTGCGAGTAAGACAAATATGATGGTGGTGATGCTTTCCTAGGGGATGACATGAAGTCTAGAATCGTGGGTCACCAAAAATACTAGTTGATGTTTCAAGGTGGAAGGATTAGAACAATTCCTGGAGTTTTGCATATTTTTTCATTGGCTAGAAATTTGATTTATGTAAGAAAGTTGGATCATGCATGTTTAAGAGCAACGTTCGATAAAGATACATGAAAGATGGTCGGAGAACATTGGTATTGATGTGGGGAGTTTGAATTGGAACTTTGTACAAGCTTTAGGGTAGCATTCTTGTTTATTGGTGGAATAGTTGTGTGATTCCTCAAAGTGGAGCAGAAAATCTAGTGGTCTCTTGAGAAAAGACCATGCTATGCAATCAAAGGCTTGGCCATATTGGAGAGGAGGGTCTTCGAATACCTCATGGTAATGGTATAGTAGAATTTATGTCTAATTCTTCTCTAGATTTTGATTTTTGCAAAAATTGTGTATATGGAAGGTAGAGTTGGGTGAGTTTCCCCTTTGTTCGTAAGAGAGAGAAACAAATATTAAAGCTTGTACATAGTGATGTGTTTGGACCTATGTCATTTCCATCACTCGGAAAGTTTTTTTACTATGTATCATTTATAGGTGACTTCTCAAGGAATACATGGATATATTTCCTCAGGAAGAAACTTGAAGTCTGTGACAGGCTCAAATATGTTAAGGCTCTCATGGAAAACTAGAGGTAAAAATATAAAGGTGCCAAGGGTAGATAACGGTGGAGACTTTTACAAGAAGGAATTTGAAGAGTTCTGTAAGAAGTGTGGTATAGGATCACAAAAGGCTACTCCATGCACACCTCATCAAAATGGTGTTGCAGAAAGAATGAACAAGACGTTGATGGAAAAGGCAAGAAGTATGCTCTATGGTGTGGGGTTAGGACAAGAGTTCTCGGAAGAGGGAGTGGAGACTACATGTTACATGGTTAACGTATCACTATCATCAATGTTGGAGGATAAGTCTCCACAAAATTTATTGACTCGTAAGAAACCTTCCCTTTCACATTTGAGGGTATTTCGATGTGATGCATATGTACATGTTCCAAATGAAAAAATTAAAAATTTGGATAGTAAATATGAAAATTGCATGTTCATTGCGTATAAGGATGATTTAAAAGGTTATAAGGTTTGGAACTCAGAAAGAGGGAAGGTTGTGTACAGCTGTTATGTGGTCTTTAGAGAGGTGAAATATTTTATTAAACATGAAGTCCTATTAAGGGAACCTAAGAAGATAGAGTTTAAGCTAAAGGAGGAAGAATTAAACTTTACAACAGAAGATGGGACCATGGGTTATGTGGCAGAGGTTTTTTACCTCCACCAAGGGTTATTGGGTTAAAAAGGGTATCAAGGAAATATAAAGTGGGGGACAAAAATTGGATAATGCGAGAGCATAGAGAAAACTTAGGATAAATGGTTTTGTGGGTTTTTAAGGGGAATAGGGAAATTAATAAGTGGGGAAAGTAATATTTCTAATGGGGAATGGGTTTCACACTAGGAAAGGGGTTTTTAGGAAGGGGGATGATTTTTTTAAGGGTAAATTCTAGTGGAGTGTTTGAAACCAAAGTGTAAAGGCGAGAATGAGGGAAAAGGCTATTTATAAGTAATGAAGGAAAAAATGGGGAAATTATCAAATAATTATGTGGGATGTGGTGGAATGAGGGGAAATTAGTAAAGAAACTTGGTGAATATCCTTTCTTTCTCATGATTCCTCATGCACATGGAACACATGATTAAACATGATAAATGTGTTTTTGACTTAGCAACCTTGTGCATTTGCAACATTTCTTCTACCTACCCTTTATTTACCCTAACATTTTTCTTAATTTCAATGGGTGCATTTGAGCTTGGTGACTCTTTATTTCATTTTCTTTTGATTAGAAAGCTATCTAATACTAACCTTATAATTTCCAATGGATCACATTAAACTCATGAGCTCATTTTTATTTTCTACCTTACTATTGATATGCCGAGATATAACAATTTGGATAGATCTTTATTCTCTATTTATCAACATGAAATTTAAAGCATGGATGAGTCAAGATTAAACTATTTGACCATCATGGATTGTGGCATTTCTTACAAGATGCACACAATCTTATTTTGCACAGTAAAGTGGAAAGTAGTGGCATTTAAATTTTCACATTTTCATGATCTATTTTTATTTCTTTTTGGGGTTCATATTTTTTACTTTTTTTTATCTTTCTCCTTTCTTTCTGTCTTTTGATTATTCTTTTAGGACATATCATCTTTATATTTTTAAATTTTTAATATGGAAAACATTTTGCACAAAGCAAAAGTATGTACAATATTACAAGACTAACCATAGCCAATTCAAAATTATTAATCCTATTATTATAGGACCCTAACATGATCCACCATTGAATATTTTTGTTTGATATTTATCATCACTCAACCCTTTTTTTTCTTTTACTATGTTATCTGAAACGCTTCATATTATTATTTCAAACAAAATTGATGCAAATTTTAAAAATACATAGCTTTTCCCTTTGATTTTGGATCTTGAACTTGAAATTTTTATATCTCTATAATATTGGCCTTCCAACATACAAAATTTTCTCCTATGGTATCGTGTTTCCATCAACACTAGTTACATTGAGATTATATTCTCCAAGTCATTGTTACACAAATTCTCCAAAGATGACCTCCTTATGGACTCGTGGAATAGACTGAACTTCTATGGTCTATCAAAAGACACTCTTTCAACATTTTTCAATTAAACAATACCCAAGAAACTAGATTCTCTCAAATTTTGACCAATTTTTACAAAATTCAATTTTGATGTGTCAAAAGAGAGTTATGATGATCTTCCCTAAGACATTTGTTTGAGATAGAATTTTCGAGCATATAAAATCATCTCTCATAGTATAGCTAACAAAGTTCTCAATTTTTCGTACAATGTTGACCAAGATTTCATGTCCCATACATTGTAATTTTGTTTGTATGAGTATTCTTCTTACTATCTAAAGCTACTTATGGAAAAAGAAACAAGGCTAGAAACCTAATGGTGTATTGAACCCTCCAAAGTACCAATCCATGGAAATTCTTCAAAGAAAACCAAACAAGAATACACATGTTAGATCTAAGACTTTGTGATCCATAATGTAGAAATATGTCTTCGGATTAATCACATTATTAGGATTTGGTGGACATTTCTAACTAACTAATGTGGTTCATCCTCAAAACAAGGTGGAAATCAATCGATGTGTGGAAATAAATAGCGTGGATGCATCATTGGCCATAGTTAGTCATTACAAAATTAGTTATTAAGGCAAGAAAAATATTATTTAAAATTTTTTTAAGAATTAGGTGTTATGAATAACTAAATATAGCATATTCTATTTTAATGAATTTAGTAATTATGCATATAATGTTAGAATGTTAAAATATTAAAAGTTTAGTTAAGAACTAGCTCTGAGGAATAAATAAATTTAGAAAATTCTATTTCAATGA